>QFDX01002095.1:0-23267 GCA_003315875.1 Lactifluus piperatus
GAGGGAGGAGGAGCGTCAAACTCCCAATTGAAGTTGTCAAGGAAGCCAAAGATATCAGTCGTCTCTGAATCGGAGAAAAGGCCGGCTGAAGGAGGTAATGGTGGGGGAGGTGGGAAGAGGCCGTGTAGGGAAGGATCAAAGGAGAATTCGAAATCTGTGAAGGGTACTGGGGGTTGATTTGGGTTTGAGGCCATGAAGATATGATATTATGTGCTTTATCTTGGCCGCACAGGTGGAGAATTGAAATGTGTTCAGCGTCTAACTTGTTGGCTTGCGGGGCAAAGTCGGCCAACACCGGGAACTGTCCGGTTACCGACCGAAAACCGGAACCAAACATTCGATACATAAAGCGGTTCACGGCATCACAGAACCTGCCCCGGCCCTCCGTCAACCCGCCATGTCCGACTCCGCGCCCACCCCGGCCCAGGATACGGCCACGCCGTCGATCGACACCCAGCAACTTCAACAACCTCCACCGCAGTCGCTCGTGCAGGACGCTCAACTGCACGCTCAGCTCCATCAAAATGCCCAACAGACAATTTCAGACCCTCCTCGGAAGTGTACGTTTCCCATTCTCCTTTACTGTGCCCATCTTTCTGCTCTTTTTTCACCCTTCCGTCGGTCGGCCCAACTAAATCACTTTCCGCCCTTTTTTTTTTCTTCTTCGTTTTGAATTTTTAGCAAAGGCCCCAGCCGTAAGGCGTGCATGTACTTCTTGTCATTCTGGAAAGACTCGCTGCAGCGAAATACTTCCTTGTCAGGTGCGTCTTTCTCTGGACTAGCTTCCCCGTATGCCCAAAGCCATGACGCCATAACTTTTAGAGCTGCCTCAAGCGTGGTCTCGGTGCCACATGCGCTTATCCCGATCCAGAGGCTCCCGTTGATCACTCACAGCAGCAAACCCCTGGTTCGTCTTCACTGATATCCTTCGTGCCCATATCGGCTGAGGCAACGTGCGTAGCTCCCGGCATTCCTCCATTCCCAGCCGCTCCTATTCCTTATATGCAACCGCCCAGTCTCACTCATCAACAATATTATGAGTATAATGGCTCTTTTACTGGTGCATCCACTTCGACCTTTCGTCCAAATAAACGTCCACGACCGCTCACCGAGGAAGAGGCAGCTGCCATCACGCGCAACTTCAGTCGCGGGGACTTCTATATCGGAACTTCGGCACCTATCCGGATCGATCCACGTTTGCCAGTACGGCTCACTTTGGGAGAAGGGGATCATGTACACTTTACTATCGGAGAGACCTTAGTGTGAGCCGCTACTCGAACGAACGGATCGCAAGCTCGGTTTGTAGGGTGTTGTGTAATCAGCACTTGCTTTTGGTTGTGCCTAAAGATAGTGAAGGAGAGAGTTAGTAAGCGACATATGAGTAATCGGGTTTCGTCCTATGTCAAGTGATGGCATGTGAAAATGGGTCTGCTTATTCAATTTGTCGAAAAAAAAATTTGAGTATTTTAATGTTGCCATTGCCAGCTTTATAATGGCTTGGTCCTGGCGTTGTAAGGCAACTTGAAATGGCATTCCAATGGTGCCCTGGGCCCTGGATGATATGTAATGGAACCCTTAGAAGGCATTGGAAATTTTCTTATCCCCATCATTCAAAGGCGTTCCCTTTTAAAGATATTCAATGTCTTAAATTGGTATCAAAGAATTTTCAACGAATAAGAAAAAGGAGTGACGAGAGTGGGATTCGAACCCACGCCCCCGAAGAGACCAGATCCTTAGTCTGGCGCCTTAGACCGCTCGGCCATCTCGCCAGATAACACTTGCAAAAGTTGGAAGGCTATGAGGTTTTGCTGAAGGCAACGCGTCGAGGGGTTCATTTTTAACGTTGATACAGAGAAGTGGTTAATTTTATTGGGAGCGGGGGATTAGAAGAGAAATTGTGGCAGAACATTGAGGACAAAAGGACAAAAAAATGTCTCGGGTTTCCGGGTCCGGGTCGCGGGTCGCATGACAGGTCGCGCGCCCCACGTTACCCGTTTACCCGTATAATTCATTTACCAACCCAAACTCAACTCGGCGGCACTTGTGGGTTACCCACTCCACTCCCTGCCTACACGCTCTCTCCACGCTTTTCAGGTCTCCTCTCCATCTCTTATTCCTCCACCGTCTTTCCATTGCATGCTCTCATAACTCTCACATTCAACTCTTCCTACTATGGATTATTCTGGTCAGCGCCCCCCTCGCGCTCCTAGACCATCCTTTGCCCAGTATTCTCAGCAGCCACTTCCTCAAAATTCTCCCCCTTCCTACATTGATCAACCTAATTCCCCTTATAGTCCATCCACACCCCCACCTTCTCAACCTCGTGAGATTGGTCACACCAATGTCTCTTTCCAAACTACCGAAAGAGGTGACCGGCGTGCCCTCCTCGATCAACCCGGTCGCGTACGACAACACTCTGCTTACCAGAATATCCTGTCGCCAACAAGCCCAGATCCCGAATCTGGTTACACGGTAACCGATGCTGCACTTTTAGGCAGGAAGAAAAGTCTTGTCCGTCCCGATAGGGAGAAGATCGAACCTGGTCATCGACATTGGCACTACCACACTCACGCCGCAAGGCTGGAAGATACCAATTCCAACCTCGTTCAACCGTCTAGTATGTTTTCTGTCCGTCTATCTTCCCATCTCTTATATATTTTTCGTGCTTTTAGCCACAGGCAACATCCCCCACCTTAGTAACCTTCGCCGTGGCAGATCTCTCTTGGGGCGTGAGCAGGACGTCCACGAGTCTGGTCTTGCGCTGTTCAGGCGTGGCACTGCTCTCCGAAGGAAGCGCCAGCCCCCGACAGAGGCAGTCGAGCAGGTGCAGCGCCGTCGAGGTTGCTTAGGAAATATTCCGGGGCCCCACAATGGTTGGGTGACGTATTGCTATCTCATCACAGTCTGTATGCCGCCATTCTTACTCCGATCATGTGGTGAGCGCGTCGGTTGGGTCTCTTAGCTACTCGCGCTGAACGCTGCTTTGTCCAGGTATCCGCAGCCCTGAGCAACAGCGCGCCTGGAGAGAAAAGATGGGTTTGATCAGTTTAATCGCGCTTTTGATGGCTGGTGTCGGCTTTTTGACCTTTGGTTTCACCCAAGTTGTTTGTGGAAAACCTCCCAATCGGTTCCATGCCGGCTCTATCGATACAGCTTCCGTCATTATTCACGGCTATGACTACGACTTTTCCCACTTCAACCACCCCAAAGTGGGAGGTTTTGACGGCCACAGCAACCCTCTCTTCGAAGGAAATTGGAATGCTGCCGGCAACGATATCTCGTTCTTATTCCAGGACACCAATGGACCTTGTCAGGGTATTATTACCAAGGCCTCAAACTCGAGCATTACTGGGAATAATGGTCAATTGGACTGGTACTTCCCATGCAATATTTACAATCAGCATGGTACATCCGGGGTCAATCTCACAGGATATGAAAGCAACAAAAACTGTCACGTCAGTTCCCAGGCACGGTCGCAGTTCGCAAAAATGAATTCTATGGGACAAGTTTACTATTCGTGGGAGGACATCAAAAACTCTGGCCGCAACCTTGCTGTTTATGAGTCGTGCGTCAGTTCAACTCCTTTTATTCGTCCGGGTTGTCGAGTATTACTTGCAGGACCGTCTTGGATTTTGGCCTGATCAAATGGCTCAGTAAAGGAGAAGTCAATTATCCGGCAATTTTCGATCAACTCGCGTCAGCCAATGGGACATACAATGGCAAAGATATTTCCATGTACTTGGAACGCACAAGACAACAGACCCTCGGTCTCTGCCTGCAAAATATCATTGGCGTTGGCTTCATTGATACGAACAGCATCGGCTGCGTCGCGTCGGACGTCGTCCTTTACATCTCCCTCATTTTCATTGTTGGCGTTGTTGCCATTCGATTCGTCATGGCTGTCATGTTTTCTTGGTTTTTCGCCAACAAACTCGGTGTATCCAAGCATGAAACGTATGAACAACGCATGCAACGGATGGCCGAGATCGAGAACTGGACGAATGATATCTTCCGCCCCGCCCCCAGCCAGTATCGGCCTAATGTCTCGAAGAATGGATATACTAAGAAGGAGAGAAAAAGCCACTTTTTACCCCGTCAGTCTCGCTTTACACCCGCGGAGAATGTCATGAAAGGTGTTGGCGCTCGGCCCAATACTGCCTTTGGAACGGTGGAAGCTCTTCCTTTCAAGCGTGGCGTGGCGAGCGTCTATGGTTCCCCTTCTGCCTCAGCGAGAGGTAGCAAGCTTGGTCCTCACGATGGCCAAGAGTCCAGAAGCTCTACGTCTCTTGTCGATCCCCGGGGTTTCACAGATATCATGTGTCCTTTCCCTCTGAACAACGTCGTTCCTCAGCCCGCTCCTGATTACGAGCCATTCGGATTCCCACTCGTGCATACGATTTGTCTTGTAACCGCCTATTCCGAGTCGGTGGAGGGGCTACGCACGACTCTTGATTCTCTTGCGACCACCGACTATCCTAATAGTCACAAGCTCATATTGGTCATCGCGGATGGCATGGTCAAAGGTGCCGGGAATGACAAGTCGACTCCGGAAATTTGCCTGTCAATGATGAAAGAGTTTGTTGTTGAACCTGAAGACGTAGAACCTCATTCATACGTCGCCATTGCGGACGGTCACAAGCGACATAACATGGCAAAGGTCTATGCCGGTTTCTACGATTACGACGATGCCACCGTTGAGATGTCAAAACAGCAACGTGTGCCAATGGTTTTGGTCTCAAAGACGGGTAATCCACTCGAAACGTCGGATCCTAAGCCGGGGAACCGTGGAAAACGCGACTCACAAATTGTCCTCATGGCTTTCCTTCAAAAGGTCATGTTTGATGAACGTATGACCACGTTCGAGTACGAGTTTTTCAATTCGCTGTGGCGGGTAACTGGAGTTAGCCCTGACCGCTATGAACTGGTGCTTTGCGTCGATGCCGATACCAAGGTATTCCCCGACTCACTCACCCGGATGGCATCGTGCATGGTTCAAGACGAGGAAATTATGGGATTGTGCGGTGAAACCAAGATCGCTAACAAGGGCGAAACTTGGGTTACTATGATTCAAGGTTTGTTCCATATTGCCTCTTTCAGGTGTCTTTCTCTAATGTTCATTCTCTAGTCTTTGAGTACTACATTTCACACCACATGACCAAGGCGTTCGAATCGATGTTCGGTGGTGTGACATGCTTACCAGGTTGCTTTAGCATGTATCGCATCAAAGCACCGAAAGGTGCTTCTGGATATTGGGTCCCCATTCTTGCCAACCCCGATATCGTCGAACATTATTCGGAGAACGTGGTGGATACTTTACACAAGAAGAACCTATTACTTCTCGGTGAAGATCGATACTTGACGACCCTCATGCTCAAGACTTTCCCGAAGCGCAAGAACCTATTTTTACCTTCTGCGGTCTGCAAGACCATCGTGCCAGATACCTTTAGGGTCCTCCTTTCCCAGCGTCGTCGTTGGATCAACTCGACCGTGCACAACCTTGCTGAGTTGGTCCTTGTTCGTGATCTCTGTGGGACATTCTGCTTCTCGATGCAGTTTGTTGTCGGCATGGAATTGGCTGGCACCCTCGTTCTCCCTGCTGCAATCTCCTTTACATTGTACCTCATAATCAGTTCTGCCATCCCCGGAAGCGCGAACGCGACAATACCCCTCATTCTCTTGGCCATTATTTTAGGTCTTCCCGGATTACTTATTGTTATCACCACACGCAAGGTTTCGTATGTGGGCTGGATGCTGGTCTACCTCCTCTCACTTCCGATATGGAATGGTATTCTTCCAGCATACGCATACTGGCATTTCGACGACTTTTCATGGGGTCAGACACGGCAAGTTTCTGGGGACAAAGGTGGAAACCATGGTGACAAGGAGGGCGAGTTTGACTCGACTAACATCGTAATGAAGAAATGGGCTGAATTTGAGCGTGAGAGACGATGGAAGAGTGGCGCCCAGTCAAGGGATTCGACCTACTACGATCCCAAGGTCAATTCCCCTAAACGGTAAGGTCTTGGACCTCAATTCCCATCGTGATTTGCTGATTGCAAAACAGGCAATCTTCCCTATCCAACACCGATACTGGAGCCACTCCTTCACAGGGCTTCGATGCGAGCACGATGGAAACTTTCGCAAACGCGGGTGCTCCTCGTCAACGCTATGATAGTAACCAATTACTTACGCTGCCCGCTCCGCTTGCCCTGAATCGACCAACAACAACCAGTGGTTCATCGGCTTCTATTGCCCGATCTAGTGAAGACGTGTATTCGGAGCATTCTTCCTCTCACCAACGTCTCGTCCCTAGTCGTTCCTCCATCGGAACTGAACAGCTGATTGAAGAACACTACATCCCATCAGGCTCGACTTCCCCGCGCCATAGCCGCGGAAACTTTGACCCTCAAAGCGCGCGTCCAAACAGTGGCTATGCAGCGGTTCGCCAAGTGATAGCACCGACCCCATTCCCCGGGGATCCTGCGAATCCGTTTCAGTCTGGTAACGACAATCATAGCGCAGAGCAAGACGTCAGTCCGAGTTCACCATCCCCATCTGGTGGTCAACCGAGAGTACGCGGTATCAGCTTATCGGACAATGGCCCTGTCCCCGGTCCCGACGGTGTCCGTCGTGTTTCCCGACCCTCGGCGCGCCGTACGTCGCAGACGCCCCAGCAGAACAGATATTCGCGTTCTCCATCTGCCTATGCTAATTTACCTGCGGGCGCAGCGCCACCTACTCCCAACGGCGGACGTAGTAGTTGAATAGACAATGGTTTCATGGACTAGACAATCGGTGTACAACAACATATCGGACCATTTCATTTAGTGATGGCAATTTTTTTTTCTTCCTTTACCTATTCCAATTGAACCATTTTCATTTTGTCGTGCAATATATATCTGTACGGCATGTCAATCGTACAATTTACGGACGAGAGCAGTAGTTACTTTCTGGATACCTTGTTCATCTCAGCTATGATGGTTTCTGCCTCGAACTCTTCTGCCCATGCTTTGTTCATTTTTACCCTTTTCATGGTACATTATCACTGTGTAGTGTTCATATCTTTACGCAACCAGCTGTCACTCTTCTAAGCGAGATGGAGTCCCAGAGTTGATAGTTGTCCATACCAGCAACATGACTTTTCTGTGCAAATCTAGAACACTGAGTGAGCGCTGTCGGCAGTTTAGCATTATTATATATTAGCATTTGAGGGCCCCCGGTCCACTTTCTGTTTTGACGGATAATATATTATCCATGAAAAGGTTCAATCGAAGAAGGGTTCCCCCGGATTGACCACACTCATTCCAGTTGAAGACAAAAAATTGTTGTCATAGACAAAAGGGTCAATTCCTAGTTACACAGAATTATGTACGTGTTTTATTTCGTCGATCTTCATCTGTACAGACTTCCGATTCCGCAAAAGGCAGTATTCACCAAATTTATTCTGGCTTTGCCATCTCTCACCTGGGAGCCAAAATGCCCGCGTAAGTCGAGATGAGTGGCGGACATCGAGGAAGCGGAGGCAAATTGTGCGTTCCCAAGTCGCTTCATCGAGAACGTAGCGAGGTTCCTGTTGAGACTCGATAGGGTCATGGGGAAAGTCAAGATCGACAAGGTAGTCGCAGCTCGATGCTTGAACCTGTTACAGACGATATCTGAAGTTGCCCTTTGCCGCTTTTATATAAAGATTAAAGGCTTACATAGTGCATCGGTTCTTCCTTGTTTAGGTCGTTCAAGCCTTCAGGGATATGCCGCGTCCCCAAAACTCTTGACTGAATTCCATCATGCGCATGTGCCTCATGAAAGTGTGCAGGAAGTATGCCATCAAATTCGCTCTTGATCCAATCAACTCGTATGCCATCTGGGACAAGATAGTGGCCGGGGAAGCGATGCCATTCTTTTCCATAGCAAATTCGCAGTCCAAACTCTTTTATTGGTGACAAGTCGATGCGCTGTTCAGTCTCCCCAGTATCCTCCTGTTTTAGCTTATAATCCTGAGGAGGAAGAGGGGGTACAAGAAGACCAGTCGCGTTGAGGATCCTCGGGACTTCATGCGTTTCAAATAGATAAGTGATGGTCATGGGAGAGTGGTAGTACTTCCACAGTGCGAGGATGCGAGAAACGGAGATGAAACCAGTAAGGACAACAATTATCAGCGTTGACAAGCGGAAGAGGTTACTGCGTGATGCCTGAAAAGGACGGTAAGAACAGGGTGCATTATGCCGCGTCAACCAAAACACACCCGGTAAGGCGACTTCGTCACTTTGATGTAGGCAACTTCAAGCCAGCCACGTAATAGGAACGTCATGACTGCTGCATTGAAACACACAAGGGGGTACACAGGGTACATGAATCGCTCCTCCTTGTGTGGTTGAATACTCAAAAGGCCGATCCACAAATATAATGGAAGGAGACGCAGGGTTAGAAGTAGGAACGGAGAGGTCTGCTCTGCAGACGGGACGGCGTTCCCTAGACGGCGGCGGTCAATCTTATAGGTGATCGCCAGTGCTGGGAGGGATAGCAAGGCCATAGGGAGAAGAATGTTGAAGTTGAGGAAGAGATTGAGGAAGTAGTAATACCACGGTTCGGTGCCATACAAACCAGGTCCACGAGCGGCGTCAGGGAAAACGTTATACTTCACAATGTTCCAGAATACCGCAGCGGGTTTTCCGTAGAAGTATGAATCGACCACGATTATAGATATCTGCGTACCTCTTAGTGAAAGAAGGCAGGGAAGGGGCTTGTACTGACAGGGATGAGAGCAGCGGCGGCACCACAACGGAGTAGTCTTATCCCACGACTAAGCTGCCATTCAGGTTTATCCTTTGCGGGGACTTTGTCCGCACCAAACACAAACAACTCTTCAAAGACGAATGGGATGGCAAGGGCGAGGGCAAAGGGCCAGCCAAGAACTGCGGCTACAGTGAAATATATGACAGTCGCAAGTGTCCGTTGGCTATCCTGGTTGCTGGGCGGCGCAAACGCACGCGATAGCGCAAGCATTGTCATGTACATTGCAAAGGACGAGGGTAGAAGGGCTAGGAATAAGTTAGACACCTAAACAAAATATGGGGGGTACCCAGAGCCACGCAAAAAGGTGGGAAGCAAGGAAGCCCACCTGTCGCCGCGCTCCACATGCCAGCGTTGGCAGCTAACATGAATAACATGTAACGAGCGACGCGGTTGTTGACATTGGACCGGACAGTATCGTACAGCTTGGCTTCAACAATGGTACTTATAGTGCCCAGGCAAGCGCGCACGAAAAAAAAAGCGGGCCTCTACGATGAACAGTGAGCGATTTTTGGAATAAAACGTACTCCTACAAGACTACCTTGCCCGTCTCGTGAAGGACCCAGAAGAGCACTTTAGATGGAAAGAGCCACAAGAGGGTGTATGCCCAACTTCGAATTGCATACTGTGGTGATGTTTCCCACGTCTGAAAGCCATATCCTTTATAAAGGTAGTGAAGAGGTTCCCAGTAGTTGAATACTTTAATACAGAGATCAGTTGGGGAGGGAAGCGATAAGGATGGCAGGGTAAGAATGGACCTTCGTCGCAGTCCTGGAGATTCGAATACATTGCTGCTGCAAATCGGAAGAGGAGCAATATCCTGAATGCCAGGGAGAATCCAGGGATCAAAGGTGGGCGTGCAGCCCTAGGATGAGATACATAATACTTCAACGAACGCCACAATCAGCCAGCTCCTATGATTGGACCTACCTTCGTAGCTGATCTTGGAGCATCCCGGTGTGTCTTGCTGCTACTGGTTTGGGTACATAGTCGTCCTTGTCCTTCTCTTCAGGACGACGGAAACGGAGAGTTTGGATTTTCGACATAATAGGTTGTCAATGCAGAGCGAGAGAGCAGAGGACAACCCGTTGATTGGCTAACGTGGGAGTTTTTGCCACCAGGTCAGGTCACGCCCCCCACTTAAGGAATTAATATGTAAACACGTGCATTAACTCGCGTCAACCTCGCACAACGTTTCATCATCCAGGTTACTCTTCCAAAACTTGTACAGCCTGCGCCTATTCGAATCCCTCGTGTCCTGCTCACTAGCAACAGCGAAGACCTGTTTTAGAAGCGCTTGATGAACAGATGATCTGTCTGGCGTCGATGAACCCGACGTGCAGGAGTTCTCAGCTACGAATGATATTTCGTTGCCCAAGAGCCGGCGCCTTTTTTGCCTTGGAGGCTCGTCTGAGCCCGGGGCAGTGAGGGACTGTATTAGGGGTTCCAGAACAGCTGACATCACGCGTTCAAATGTGTGGTTGGACGACGTGCGAGCCAGCAGTGTGAGAAAGGGTGCGACGAGAACGTCGAGAAGTGCAGGCGGCGGACATTTGTCGCCTGCCTCAGAGTCCCAGGCAAGTACTTTGTTGAGCTCTTCGAGATAGATATCTGCGAGGTGGTATTTGAGGCTTGAGGGTACCCGGTTGTCATCAACACTAAAGGTTGGCGTCAAGTGGGGGGAAATACACAAGTCGACGAATAGCTTTACCAAAGTGGTCCACCCCTTGTGGTCAAGACATCATTATAAACTCGACAGCTACCAGGATCCCATTCATTTCGCATCAAAAGCCGGAATGACGCATTTACAAAACGACGGATGAGCATATAGTATTTGTCCATTCTGGGACCAGCTGTTGTGAGAGTTGAGCTCAGACGGTCGATTGAGCTCACCTTAGGCGATCAATCCCTTGCCACTCCCGAACAATAGTCCTCCAGAATCCTCCAAGGAACTCGAAAGAGGCGGTAATGCTGTCTATACTCAAGAGTAGGTTTGCAAGTTCTGACGCCAAGGCTTGCTGAACGAGTGCCTTGTCTGACATCCAAAAACCTACAAGAGCGTCAGAAAAGAGATATGAATTTCCGATAGATGAAGCTCAACAGTAAAATATTCCTTTCCATAGTTTGTCCATTTCATGACTGGGGATGGTAGGACGCTCTGGATCAGAAAGGAACTCTGCAAGATTTTTGATGGCTTTATCTCGCGTCTTTTTATCTGCCAAAAAGTAAGTGGGGAGTAAGACAATTGTGGAGTTGATTTACCAG
Source organism: Lactifluus piperatus (assembly GCA_003315875.1). Taxonomy (NCBI): domain Eukaryota; kingdom Fungi; phylum Basidiomycota; class Agaricomycetes; order Russulales; family Russulaceae; genus Lactifluus; species Lactifluus piperatus. The sequence continues at coordinate 11,056 of QFDX01002095.1, forward strand.
CTGATGCAAGATACTTCCCAAGAGGTGGAGAGTGCGAGGCCGAGGAGGATGCCATGAAAGTAACGATGGGGGATGGGGTGTATGTAAAAACAAAAAAGGTTAATTATTATCAGATAAGGTGTGATAAGATGTAAAATTCGTTGTCCCTTCGACTTTGACCAGATGCATTCATCACCGATCACTTGTCATGGTAAGTATTATTATTTTATTGCCGGGTTACATCCTATTCATATGCCCCAGTTCTTGATTCATCCATCGGTAAACCTGCTCCCGATGTAAGAGTCACCCTTCAGGTCCACCGTACCCCCGAGGTCTGGGAATCACTAGCTAAAGGGTAGGGGCATTGTCTCGCTTATATTTAATTCTACCTATATTCTGTGCGGTAGAATGACAAATGCAGATGGGCGCTGTATGGACCTTCTCTCCCCAAACCATCAACACTCGGAACAAACTGTAAAGCTAGAAGCTGGAGTCCTGTACAAAATTATATTCGAAACTAAAGACTATTTTGACAAAACGGGGAGATCAACTTTTTACCCGTGGGTCGAAGTATGTGCACACAGACCACTGCTTCTAGTTCAAGACGATGACACTCTCAGATTCCTTTTGCAGTGATCAATCCTGACGAGCACTATCACATTCCGCTGTTAATCAGCCCCTTCTCCTATACCACTTATCGAGGCAGCTGATAGATGTGCACCGTATACTCAATGCTGGTCCAGTCCTGATATTTGGTTAATATTGATGCGTTGGGACAGAGAATAGTGTACTTCTACGACAATGTATCGCGGGGGGTTCTAGCTCATGGAGACCATCCCTAAACGAGAAGGAATTATATGATCAGTGGCCCTAGGTCATGGCGACGAGCATGCTTTAGGTGGGCAGGTGCGAAAGAACGTAGAGCTAGAGAATATCCTTGACAGGACCACGGAGATTACCACGTTTTTGAAGAGACTAGGCGACTACGTTCGCATATTTAACCCCCTTGACGTAATTACCTCGCATGGAATGCTTCACATTGTATATAAACTGTTCCCGATTTCTCCGTAACTCCTCGGCCGCATCTGTAGACAACGTTCAGCACTGGTACAGGTTGGTTGAACAGAACGCTCTCACCCTTGTTTAGGGGGTCATCTGCATTAGGTTCCAAGAACAAGTATTGTAGTCCGACCATTACGGAGTTCAAGTTGAGGACGGGCTTCCAATCCTCTCTGAGAATGTTCAGGCAGACGTTCCCCTCTAGATCCACATTTGGATGATATATCTGGAAAGGCCAGTTGCAGTATCACTAAACAAACGGGTTCAAAATCGACATACAGTTTGTGTGCACTTCACTTTCGGTGGTTCATGGGGGTAGTTCATGTTGATAACAAAGGAGAAGATAAAAGCGCCGCCCTTGTACATGCCTGAATAAAAGAAATGTCAAGACAAATAACAACTATGATTGTACAAACACGCCTTCATCGGGAGTGATAGTGAGAGTAAAGTTCAGAAGGTCTGCAGGGTCAGGGAAGTGGGTGATCATTGTGGAGGGCAGATCGAGCTCAGTCAAGTCTTGCGACCAGAGAAGCATATACATCCATCAGTGAAAGTCGCGAGAATCCAAGAGATGGCCTGATCATACCTTTCTGCACTCGTATCTGTGCAGCACTTGTCTTGGGCTTCCTCTTTGCCGCTGCCTCTTCGTTTTTCTTCATGCTCCATATCTAATTCGACGGATCAATTCATGGACTGACTTGACATAGAATTTACAGTACTGACTTTGATCATGTTATGTGGTGAGGATAATGCAGGTGAGTCGTACGAGTCAAGGCCAAGGGGGTTTAAGGTCAAGGTGTGGTCTGGCCAGCGCGTGTGCCCGTCCGTGCCCTGTCACGGCGCGGCAAAAGAAGCACATGACCATAAATTTATCGGAGGGTCGTGAGGGTCATTTCAGCTCTACTATGCTCCCCATCATCAATCTTGATATTTACAAATCTCAGCCATTAAACTCTCCAGCAGTAACTGCAGAGTGTAACAAGGTTTCTTTTAAATATCTAGTTAAAGTGTGAACGAAACGCTAATCTCTTCGGTCCGAAGGCTGCCGAGGCATTGATCACTTATGGCGCCCTGCTATTACAGGACTGTCTCGTCTCTGAAGATGACAACGCAACATTTCTCGACTTGCTCGAGGACTATTTCTCCCAACCAATCTCCGAACTGCAAAAGGACGAACGCCCGGAAGTAGCCTATCAAGTCGGGGTCACTCTCGAAAATACGGAGAAACCCAAGTGTGCGGCGGATGAGCCGTGTCTTAGGGTCATTGCCCGTCTGGAGCCTGACCAACGACCTCTGGATATTACTGCCCATCAACCAGATCCAAAATGCAGATTTTTTTGGAGGATGGGTGACATGCCACCCTACGAGACTCAGTTTCCCGCTCTCAACACACCGAACGTTGTGCCTCAAGCAGAAGGTTTGAAAGGCAGATGGGCCCCTACGATGGAGAAATGGGGTTCTGCTATGAAGTCTGCGTGAGTACCGCATTCTAATGGTGAGGCAAGGTTACGCACTAGAGATCCCGCTTGCCACAGAGTCGAGGGCTTAGCGCAGATGACTTCCGTTGGCCTAGGCCTACCTGCGGAAACATTTACGGATGCGGGAAAATATGGGTGCGAGTGGTTTTCCCTGAGGTTCTCCTCGTTCCTTACCGTGATTAGTCCCCATCTATTGGCACCTACAGCTTCAGATCTTGTGAAATATAACAAGAAAGATACCATACTTGCTGGCTTTCACACTGACCTTAATTTCTTGACTATTCATGGTCGTTCGCGGTATCCTGGTCTTCACATTTGGGCTCGTAATACTGGAAAGCGCATTCTTGTGCAGTTCCCGCCAACCGGTCGTTACTTGTTAGTGCAAGCTGGGAAACAGTTAGAACACCTCACCGGAGGCCTTATCAAAGCAGGCTACCACGAAGTTGTTGTGAATGAAGCTACTTTAACGGTAAATCCTTTCCGAATAATCGCGTTCTAGTTCATCTTGTACTTACCACCGTTTAAGACCATTCAAAGACGTAAAACAGAATTCCCAGATCGCCCTCTCATCAGGATATCTTCTACGTTCTTTTGGCACCTGTCATCCGATTACGACCTTGTGCCAATTCCATCACTAGCTGAGCGTTCAAGGAACAAAGGCCAGGAAACGTCAATTGAAGGTGTGGAAGATACCACCTATGAACCAATGAAAGTTGGTCAACAAGTCCAGAGGTGAGTCCATATCAGGGCAAGTGATACACGATCGCGTGGCTAACGTGCTCTTAGTGAATTGAAGCACATCGAACTCATGGCTTAGAACTGGCAGCTCATGTCATTGATACCAAGCTGCCCAATAATTTACATCGTTGAGATCTACGTAGTTCAGTATTATGTGTGTATGACGTGAGAAATGTAGTGATTGAAGTTGAATTCAACGTATTGTGAAAGTAGTATTAGATCAGATCAGAAAGGATATTTGAGTTCATGAATCCCCTTAGAGCGTGAAAGCTCCTCATCGCACTATCCTGCGGCATCTTCGAAGGTACGAAGGACACTCTGAAGTTTGGTAACCATCTCGTCCCACTCCGCATCCGGATCAGATAGAGCAGTGATAGCGCCGCCAGCCCCAACGGTCCACGTCTCAGTTTCAGGGTCGACGCAGTCGACTGCCTTGTCCCGAGACTGATCGTCGTATTTGAAGCAGCTGCGAATAACCACAGACCAGTCGCCACCACCTCCCACATCCAAATAACCGAAGACTCCTGAGTATATGCTGCGATTGTTATTTTCCAGCGTTTGCAAGATCTCCACGCTGCGCTTTTTAGGCGCTCCAGTCATGCTCCCTAGGGTGGGCTGTTACACGCTGATCCCGTCATAAACCAGCGAGATTTAAAATCACCTGGAGGTAGACTCCTCTTCAATACTTCACAGCCAAGTTCGCCAGAGTCAGGCTCCAATCCCAAGATGGACCCTGCTCCTTCGACCACACTAACCATCTGCCACACGGTTTCGTACTCCTCCACACGGCAAAATTGTTTTACGGAGACGTCTTCCCCGACGACGCCATGAAGATCGTGACGGATGAGGTCCACAATCATGAGATTCTCCGCAACCTCCTTTTTACTCCCAATTAGCATCGCTTCGGCGACTTCCCGGGTGATACCGGGAGCTTTACGGACGGTGCCCTTGATAGGGCATAACTGGTATCGAGGATGCGGGGGTCGTGTAAATGATAAAAACCGCTCCGGTGATGATGAAAGGAGAGTGGATGGATGAAGACGAAGAAATCCGGCGTATGGTGCTGGGTTATGTCTGCGGAGGCGTTTGTAGAGTTCCCAAGACGAACTTGTAGGAGTTCGCCGTGGATGGACCATGATGTGAGTCCGCGCGGTGAGACAGAGCTCGTAAGAGTCCCCGGCGAATAGATGCTCCTTCGCCTCGAGTATACATGATTTATACGCCTTTTCGTGAGGAAGATCGACGATTGGTGCCTGAGAGAACAAGACAATGGGAGGCTTAGAAGGCGATATCGCGGGTGGAGCCATTGACGCCTGGGTGAGGCAGTGTACGGTTTGCTCTATCCAGCCGTGGTCGTTGGTCTTAAGAGATTGAATGTAAACGTTGTCAAGATGTGCATCTACTACGATGCACCGCTCCACAAACACTAGATTCAGATCAGGATGTCGCCCTGTGCAGATACCCTTACGGTGTATAAGGGGTATCTGCAGTGATTCCAAGCCAAGTTCATAGCTAAGGTAGCCAACCAGCCCTCCCCAGAAGGGTACATTCTTAAGGCCGCGTGTAGTTTTGCGGCGTTGCATGAAGGCTTTTAACCATGCCCAAACGTCACGATGGTCGAGAGGCTCTGACCACCGTTCTTTTCCACGCGACAAGCGGATTTGATCATCACCTACAGTGTAACTTATTTTCAGCGAATCATGATCGACACAGCCAATAATTGAGAATCTTCCCGGTTGAGCAGCAGAATCCAACAGGACGAAGGGTGCAGATTCGTTTGGTGCACCAAGGATGTCGCAGATATCCGTCACAGTCGTGTTAGGCAGGCGTAAGAGAGACGTTGTAACCAACGCAACGTCGTGTTGAGGGTGTTCGACCGAAGGGGGGTGGGGCCAGGGAGGGCCAACTAAGGAGCGAGCTTCACTGGACCATGTTTGCGGGGTCCGTCCTTTGAAGGCGTACCAGCTTTTGGCTAACCTCCAAAAGTTTTGCAAGACCTGCAAGCCACCCCCCGCTGTACGTACAGACTCGGGATGGTACTGAACAGCCCAGAATGGTTTGGTTCTATGGCTGATGGCCATGACGACTTGCCCGTTCTCTGCACCATCGTCCACCCATGCGAGACGTTCGATATCGCCGCCTTCCTCCAAAATTACGTGCAAAGAATGATAGCGTACGGCATAGGTCTCTCCAATACCCTTGAACAGACCGACGCCGTTGTGATGAATCCGGGATATTTGGCCGTGCTTTACTACGTTCAACCTTGCCAAGTGAGCGCCGAACTCAATGGCAAGACTCTGCAGTCCGAGGCAAACGCCAAACACTGGAACAAGGTAATGGTCTGGAATCCTCCAGAGCTGTGAGATTACCCCAATGTCTTCAGGCACTTGTGGGGACCCAGGACCTGGTCCGACAACGACTGCGGCGAATTGAGGAAGGATGGAGATTAATTGTTGGATGGATAGTTGGTCATTCCGGATGATATGTATATGGGTATCAGGAGCCACTTTGCGACACAGAGCGGCGAGACTTGAGGGCACCGTTGGTATATAGCATTGCGAAAAAGGACTGCGACTCACTTGTAGGTAAAGGAGTCATATGAGTCGATTAATAGGATATGCGGCGAAGAGAGTGACATCACGAAAGGGTTATTGTAACCAGAACAGCATGGAGGGTTAACGAAAACTTGTTATAAATTTTATAAGTGAAGCCTTATACTTATGAGTGAGTCTAATCTAGGACTGAGCCATATATGGTGTTTGTCATCCACATTCAGCACAAGCGATGACAGACCGAGATGCGTTCAAGGAGGTACAGTATTCGTTTGCAACTTCCTGCTACTCTTATTCACCATCAGAAATAGCTCAAGCGAATATGCGTACCTTTGCTCGAAAATTCACTTCTCACTCCCGCTGTAATCCCGCGTGTCCTTTCCCTTCTCACGGAACTTCACCAACTACTTCAAGGTCTCCACAACGGTGGATTCAATTTCTCACCCTCTCTCGTGTCCTATGTCATGTTTCCGTTGACTTCGATCCTTCGTCGGAACGAATCGTCTGCCATACCAAATCGCGTCCTCGAATTGCTGCTATTATCTCTCCGAATTCTATGCGAGGACTGGTGGTGGTATTGCGACTTGCAAACATGGGAGCAACTCTTCATGCTCTGCAGTGCGTTTTTAGGGAACGTAGAAGAAAAAGGCAAAGGAAAGGAAAGGGACGATGAGTCAAAAGAAGCTGCAATACGTTGTCTTATCAGTCTCACACGAAAGCGTGGGACGGAGAATGACAGCAATTCACACCATGCAAATTCTTTGCATGAGAGTGCTGTTCTTTCAAAGTTCTTGACACACGCCCGTTCCGCTAGATTCATTCCAATCCTTGGACAAACACTACACTCTTTGATCACCACTGCGGAGTCATCATCTTTGCGTCTTCAGAGGACGTCCCTCGAGCTCCTGTATATTCTTCTCGAAGTCTATGTTTCTGAGGACTTCGCCCCCACGGTCCTCCCCGGAGTGGTTAGCACCATGAGTAGGATTGCTCTCGGCACGCCAACTTCAAAAGGCTGGGCAAATGGTGAAATCGTCTCGCTTGCTCTCTCTGTCATGCGGGAAGCAATAATTAAATCAATTGGCGACGATATATGTATCAAAGAGGGTTTAGTTCGCGAAGTTACGGATCTTGATGATCTCATCGCGATCGCAGAACGAACAAGCGAACGGGATGTGACGCCAGGACCGGAGCATCGCGTTGCGCGTACACTTTCCTGGTTGAGAGCGACGTCCTCTCAGCTTTTGATAGCTCTCAATACACTGACACCAATTCTGTCACACCCCACGGCAGCTGCCCTTGCAGCTGTCTCTTCCCTATCATCCTCCCTCTTAGAATCTACTTCTCTCACGCTACCCTCCTGTCGACCTCTCCTCACCTCTTTCCTACTCTCGCTTTCCCAGTCGACATATGACTCTGTATCCACTCATGCGTACAGCTCCTTGGTTCAGCTTACCAGTGTAACCTCGAAGGTGCGACACCCACTGTTACAAACCCTTCTTCAAATGACGGGAGATATACTGTCTACACTGCCACGACTCCTTCCTTCTCGCGCAGATTCCAAGGTAGAACACCTTGCAGGGCAAGTGGGGGCAATATGTCGCCTTGTTATCTCTACAACCCGTGATGGTTCCGACAATCTTTCGAGTCTTTCCAGGGGCTTTGGAAGGTTGTTCGGTCCCATGGGAGGTATTGAGAAGTGGGGCTGGCGCTTACTCGCAGTCATAGAGTTCGACATGCCACCTGTAACTGTCATGGTTCCTCCGACGGCGTATTTAATGTTGGAACAAGGACCTGATTTTTACGAACCTACATTCCCAGAATTATCCATGAAGGATGTGGCAAGTCAAAGTGCTCGGGCTACCCTGGAACGGATGTTCAGGGCTTTGGGGAATGCCGCCGGTGAAGACTGCCTTTATGCCGTTGATTGGTTTACCGCGATTGGCAGAAATAGGAGAGATGGACGAGGTGTAGCGGCGCTCTGGTTGGGCTGCCAGCTGCTGGGGGGGATTGCCGGTGTCTGTACGAGCGGTTCTGAAGTCGACTTAATCTCCAGATATTCAAAACAATTGAACAACGCTGCACGGGGCCTTTCAAGAAGCATCGCGGAGCTCTGGGAAGCTGATAACCTGGTCGTCGAAGTTTCTGATACTTCTCAGGAGGACCGGATAGACGATATCCCGAAAGTCGAACATGTAAAGGGACTCACCGTTTTGGATCCATCCCTGCGTATTGGCCATGGCACATCAACTACGCCGTCGCGTCAAACTTCCCAGCCCATACTCCATAGCATGATCGCTTTGCAGCTATTGTCTGTATCAGCGAGAGTCCTGCAAGCGCAGTTCACATCAGTGCTCCTCCATGTGCTTTACCCCATTCTACATTCCATTATCTCGCCGGTATCGCAGCTGTCCGATTCTGGTTTGGCAGCTCTGAATGTCGTGGCATCCAGCGTTTCATACGCTTCCCCGGCCAATTTGCTTCTTTCCAACTTCGACTACGTTCTGGATGCTGTCTCGCGCCGGCTTAGCAGACAACGACTGGACGTTGATGCGGTCAAAGTCCTTCTCCTTGTCATACGGATCGTTGGTCGTGACGTCATTCAAAAGGCGGCAGACGTCGTCGAGGAATGTTTCGACAGACTAGACGAGTATCACGGATACGACATTGTCGTCGATGGACTAGTCGAGGTCCTGCTTGAGGTCGTCAAAGTCGTCGAGGGCGATGAGGACAGTCACGTCGTTCGCGAAGAGGATGGAGGACTTGTGATCACGATCCCTCCGGACCATATACGCATGGATACCTTTGAGAGCTGGTTCGCATCTAGAAATGACAAGGAAAGCTACGAAGAAGATTCGACTGATTATGGTCCAGCACCGCGCCGCCCGTGGGGCGAGACCGACACAACGACGCACGAGGAATCGAACCTGGACGAGAGCCAAAAGCAAAATGAGCCTGGCACAGCTCAAGTGACACCAATACAGGCATTAACGAAACAAATCGTATCGAGGACAATCTACTTTCTGACTCACGAGTCTGCAACCATACGAGCAAAGATTCTCACCCTACTCTCGTCAGCTGTACCGGTTTTACCCGAGTCGGCTTTGCTGACGTCCATACATCAAGCATGGCCATTCATCCTCAATAGGCTCTCGGATTCCGTGTTTTTCGTGGTCACCGCTGCTGCGGGCCTGGTAGAGTCCCTGTCCACGCATGTAGGCTCTTTCATGTACCGAAGGGTCTGGGACGACGTCTGGCCGCGCTTCAGGACAATGCTCCAAAAGCTCGAGGTTGCAGACTCGAAGAGTGCCTTGGCTCGACGAGGACCGGGGTCAGTTGGTACGGAGTCGGCGTACACTCACTCACATAGGTTATATCGATCTATGCTAAAGACGATGACGGCATCGCTGAAGACGGTACAAGTAAACGATATGCTTGCATGGGAAGTGCTCGTGCATTTCAGGCGATTCCTGCATAGCCAAGCCCATAATGAACTCCAGATGTGTGCAATTGAATTATTTGTGGCGGCAGGGAAGAAAAATGCAGACGCAGTGTGGCTGATACTCTTTTCCACGACGGCCACGGGCGATAATCCGACATTGTTTCTGCAGAGGGCGGAATGGGACATCAGGGGGAATTCCGATAGCATATGGCAGCAGTTGCAGCGAAAAACAGAGGTATAGATATGTAATTACGTTCGCTTCAGTTTGAAATTCATTACGAGCCGTCTTAACCAATTATGGTGTCTGCCGGTGTCTTCTAAGTATAACGCCAGCATTCTGAAAGATTTTTGCCGACGCGTCGTCTCTGTCATCATCATGATTAGCTGGCGAAAGTCGCTTCCGAAATGTCCTTACACTTTATAGCTAAGGTTGTACACCACTTCTTTGACCCCTGTTTGTACGATCTTCACTGTGCACGTAAGACATGGACATCTGCACACTTGATCAGCACCATATCAAAGTAGAACCTTTGCGCTAACGTGTTGCAGTACAGAGTAGCCCCTCCGACTCGCTCTCGTCCGGCTTCCAATAAGGCATTCTCTTCGGCGTGCAAGCAAAGGCAAATTTCGCGTTCATCTGAACTGTTACAGCGCGGGCACCCGCCTTCACTACAGTTCATAAGACCGAGAGGCGTCCCGTTATAACTGAACCAAAGGACGATAAGTAACAACGAGTAGGTAGAATGAAGATATACCCGGTAGCAATAATCCGCTTGTCGCGCACTAAGATTGCCCCAACGCGTCGTTTCATGCAGTTGGACCTCATAGAGGCGAGAGAAGCCAAAGTCTAGATAAACAGGTCATCTCTCAAGCTTTTTGAAGGGGACAAAATAGTGCACTATACCATAAAGTAAGAGTCCCAACTGGGTCTCACATGATCCGTGTCTAGGAGCTTGATTTCGTCCAAATATGAACGTAAAGCAGCAACATTGTCGAAGTTGTTGATCACATGCAAGGTTACGTATTTCTGAAGGCTATGGAGGGGCGATAGAAGCTCAACTCGGTTATTCCTACTCGCGTCAATTTCATTTTGAGAGCCACCCCTCCGACCGTAAACATCAGCGTCATTAGCTATGATAAAAGCTTCCAGAGGCCCTCCAGCCTGATGGCTTCATGAAGACACGTATAATGGAACAGATTGGACAGGTAATAAGGTACAAACTTACGCGGCGATATCTATCTGAGATTGGCCCATCAATGCTAACAAGCATGAAGAAAGGCCGCAGGGAAAACATTTGGATCATGGACTCGGTTCGCAAGTCCTGGGTAACGAAGTTGTGACGCCAGTTCTGTGTGACATGTTCAAGGAGTTCGTCAGCCGACGTAAAACATAGCGCCTGCCCGGGTATATTTTTCCGGAATCTATACGTAGGTGATATCGGGGAAGGTGCGGTTGAGTCGAGGAGGGACAAAAACGAAAGCTTGTTCTTCGGCGTTAAGTCCACCGTGAGAGTGTGCCCAACGGTATCAATACTTTCAGCGTCCACATCTACAAAAGAAAACTGATGACTGTAATCGGATACCTAAAAGCGAATAGGCCGTGATCCCAACAGAAATGTGCACGAAGATAACTCACCACATTACCCATCTCCTCGGCCCTAGCTTCATGGCCTCCAGCTCGGGGAATAATTCTCACAGATACAAAGCCCTTTTCGACAAGGTAGGTCTCTATAGTGGACTTCCCAGAGAGCCTGGTGCCTATGATTGCGATGAACATGTCCGCGTGACAGAGCTTGAGCTCGGTTGGAGTCGATACAAGTATAGCTAGCCCTAACCCCAAGCAAGGGCCCAAGGTACAATTCTTGTACTCCCTCGCCACTACTGTAACGGTACATCTCTGTGTAAAAGAGCATCTGATTTTTCAATCACTATGACGACGCTGACATACTATGTACGGCAAGCTATGCGTCAGTACCCCCATGCGGCACCTGGGACTTTATCCCTTTCCTCTCCTTCGCAGCAGCGCGCCCCTGCGCTCTCCGTTCCTTGGCAGCTTTCATATCCTTCGGAGCAGTCGTGAGAAGCTGTTTGATGTGAGAAGGTTCCAAGGCAGCTTCTTGCGTAGATGCCAACCAGGACGCAGGAGGGTCAGGTACTTCAGCGAGGAGAGGTTCCAATTGAGCCAGTCCAGGGGCCAAATTCTGGACGCAATGTCAGCACTCATGATAAGAGTTGAAAAAGGACTTACATCAAGGGCCATCACAGACACGCGTTTCAAGTAGCCCAAGGCAGTAACCAAGGACGTCTGCGCTCCAGCAGGGAGTTGGACGACTTTGATTTTAGGATTGTCAGACCTCGCTGAATTGCACAAAGCAATCAACTGGGGAAGGTGTGCTACAATAGCGGGTGTGTCCAGGTCTTCGTGACATATGAAGACAACTCTTGTTAAGGATTGGGCCACGTCTGGAGCCGTGTTGGACGTGATGACGGTCTGACGAGTTGACCGGACCTCCGCTTCAAGAGCTTTTGTCACTTTGTTGATGCCAACTGTTAGATGCGGGATAATTGGCGGAGCAGCCGTGGGTTGACTAAGGGGATCATGCTTCGATTCGCTAACGTGGCTTGCTGCTTGCTTAGAAGAACTGGAAGTCAGACGCGACTTCTTTCGTGCGTTACCAACCAATTGATAATGAGCAGCTACCCCATCGAACAGAGTAGTCAACTGAATCAATATCCTTTTTTGCAAGCTGGAGGATATTGTGGGCCTTTCAAAAGATGAAATTGGTCAGAAAGATAAAACGGTGTACAGGACTCTTACAAGTCAATGTGGAAAGGATTTCCCAAGACACTCTTATAGACGAGCCTGTGATCATTAGATTTCTGACGATTTGCACGTCGGGAGGTGTTTATGTACACCCTTGCCAAGCTTTCTGACATGCAAGAAAGAAGACAAGGTCATCATAA
>QFDX01002096.1:2266-26777 GCA_003315875.1 Lactifluus piperatus
CAACCCACGCGGCAGCGCGAGGATGGCAGCACCAGCGGCGCGAGGACAACGCCTGCACCAGCACCAGCGACACGAGGATAGCGCGTGGGGCAGCACCAGCAGCGCGGGGACAACACCCACACCAGCACCAGTGGCGCGACGACAAGGCCCACACCAGCGCGAGGGATGAGGGCTACAACAGCAGACAACGCCCCCACCAGCACCAGCGGCACAAGGATAAGGCCCGTACCAGCAGCGCGACGACAACGCACCACAAAGACGAGGGTCACGCCATCGTGAGCGTGAGGATGCCAGCGCCGGCAGAAGGACGAGAGTCACGCAAGCACGAGGACACCAGCGCAGGCGCGAGGACGAAGGCCCCGGCAGCAGCCCCACGAGGACGAGGGCCACCCCATCGCGAGTGCGAGGACGCCAGCGCAGGTGCGAGGACGAGGGCCCGGCAGCACCACCACGAAGATGAGGGCCACGCCATCGCGAGCGTGAGGACACCAGCGCCGGCGCAAGGACGAAGGCCCTGGCAGCAGCACCACGAGGACGAGGGCCACCCCATCGCGAGCGCGAGGATGTCAGCGCAGGCGCGAGGGCGCCAGTGCCGATGCGAGGACGAGGGCCCGGCAGCAGCACCATGAAGACGAGGGCCACGCCATTGCGAGTGTGAGGACGCCAGCGCCGGCGCGAGGACGAGGGCCCCGGCAGCAGCACCACGAGGACGAGGGCCACCCCATCGTGAGTGCGAGGATGAGATCCACACCAGCAGCATCACGAGGATGCCAGTGCCGATGCAAGGACAAGGGCCCGGCAGCAGCACCACGAAGACGAGGGCCACGCCATTGCGAGCGTGAGGACGCCAGCGCCGGCGTGAGGACGAAGGCCCCAGCAGCAGCACCACGAGGACGAGGGCCACCCCATCGCGAGCACGAGGACGCCAGCGCAGGCGCGAGGACGAGGGCCCAGCAGCAGCACCACGAAGACGAGGGCCACCCCATCGCGAGCGTGAGGACGCCAGCGCCGACGCGAGGACGAAGGCCCCAGCAGCAGCACCATGAGGACAAGGGCCACCCCATCGTGAGTGCGAGGACGAGATCCATGCCAGCAGCATCGTGAGGATGCCAGCGCTGATGCGAGGACGAGGGCCCGGCAGCACCATGAAGATGAGGGCCACCCCATCGCGAGCGCGAGGACGTCAGCGCAGGCGTGAGGATGAGATCCACACCAGGAGCATTGTGATGACGAGGGCCATGCCATCGTGAGCATGAGAATGGCAGCGCCAGTGCGAGGACAAGGGCCATGCCATCAGCATCATGAGGACAAGGGCAAGGCCAGCAGCATCACAAGGTCTTAAGCACATCTGTTTCATCTTTGTACAGTATCTTACAATTATATCCACATCTTATCATACTTTATTGTCTTAAATAAATGTCCCTGTCTTAACCAAGAGAATGGTTCTTGACAGGCTTTGTGGTCTTAAGAGTAACTTTGTGTGTCTTAAGCAACTGCAACATCTTAGTGGCTGTCTTAACATGTAGCTTGGTCTTATTCTGTCTTTTGCAATATTTGCTAAGACAAAAATAAGACAAAAATTATGTCTTTGTTGTCTTAACTGTCTTATTAAATGCCTAAGACGACAAAGACATGAAAAGACGGCACTAGGTTTTCCTGATGAAGAACAAAGGGTTAAGCGACAATAGCAACGAGCGAGGACAGCCCTCTTGGAATGATGATGCGTTTGTAACAAAAGAAGAATATATAAGGACTCACGTGACTGCCCTCCCTTGCCTGGTCCCGAGCTTAGTCAGTAGTCCATGAAACCGTAACAGTACCCCCTCCTCTAGGGCTTAGTACCACCTAAGCCTCATAGTCGTAAGTGGACTCGCCATCCCACCGTTCCTTGGGCTCTCTGGCTCTCCACATTTCTGTGTAATGTTCATCTACCAGTCGATCCAGCTCCGCCTCTTCGAGTTTCGCGGCGACGTCGGCCTCGCAATAGCGTCCCTTGAACCGATGCCAATCTGGGACATGGCACTGGTCCTTGGTGCATCGTACGTGAGGAACGCGGCAGTTCTTGGTCAGATGGGACGCTCCTGAACAAAAGAAGCATACGAAAGCTTTCTTGTTTTTGTCCCATAAGTTCTGCAGCCTCAGGAATCGAGGCCAGTCTCCGTTGCTGATATTGCCTCGATCTTCCCCTCCCGGGCACATAGTACTGTGTCCCACGGCGCCCACCCGGTCCCAGACGCTATCAAGTCCCCACTCTGACTGATCAGCTGCGTTACCACCATCATCGGGGGCGGTACCCGTTCGCCTTGTTGCAACTTCCGGGGATATGCTACGAACCTCCTCAGATCTTTCACCTGATACCTCGACGCAGTTGTCTTCCATGGTGGCGGGCTCGGTCTGTGTCTGACCGTCTTTGACGTTAATTGACCACGTACTTTCAACCGTAACTGCGGCGGTGGGGATGTTGAGGGATCTGAGTCGCTCGTCAAGCTGATCATCGTATGGGAGGTCAAGAGTGAGGTAGTAGTCGATGGCGGAATCAGGAGTCCCGGGCTGAAGTTCCTCGGCAGCGGCCCCTTCTTTTTCTTTGGTGACGGTGGGATGACCTCGATCCCTGGCTGGGGAGTACCTGCTTTTGCTGAGCTGGATCGGAGTACGTCTTTGTAGGACGGGGGTGACGGGAGTTGCGGAGCCAAAAGCAATTGAGCCGAAGTGCTCATAGGAGGGGCCGGGGTCGGCGACCGAGACAAAGATGTCGTTGGCCGGCGACCTGAAGATGGTGGATTCATAGTGTGGAACTGGAATGGGTCGCTCTGAGAGGTTGACTGGTACTTGGAAAGGTGTGACAGTGAGATTGGGAGCAACGTAAGGCATGATGGGGTGGGAGGAGGAGCTGGGCGGATTATTTATACGCAGAACCCTTATCGCCTCGCTATTGTTTTGATAGTAATGCTCCACTAGTTCCGGCGCGTGTACCTGGTCAGCAGGCTCCCACGAGTCATGGGCTTCGGAATATCCCTTCCATCTAACCAAATATTGAAGCTTTTTCCCTCGACCATGTCATCTGGACCCCAAAATTTGTTCTACTTCGTATTCTTCTTCCCCTTCTATGATGTCCGGTGGTGGCTCCGGATAGTTGACGCCGTATTCCTCCGTCTCCTTATATGGAGACAATAAGCTGGCATGAAACACGGGATGCACCTTCTTCTGTCTCCATTGTTTGGGGAGTTCCAGCCTGAACGCCACTGGATTGATAACATCGATCACTTTGAAGGGTCCATGACGTTTAGGGGCTAGCTTCTGTGATGGATTGTTACGGTTCGACGTTGACCGTTGACCAACTAGGTCGTCATGTATGTAGCCCTGCTACAATACTTCCTTGTGTCGCGTCCAGACAGCTGCTATCCAAGTAGGTTTTCTTCCTTGGACTCGCCTCGTAGTGTCTCCTAGAGTGGTAGACACTTACCCGTTGTGTTCAGTAGGACCAAAGGTGTTAACGCACACCGATGAAGACGTGAGTGGCTTATTAAGCCGGAGTGATGAAGAGATGCAAGTAGGAATCTTCCACTGAACACAATGAACCCTTGAGCACGCAGCCTCAAGTAGATGAGAGTGATAGTCGATTGAAGTTGAAGACTAGACTGAGGATTAAGCCCTCAGTCCCTACTGCTTAAGTACATGAGAGGCGTACTGCCTCTAACTACAAGAGAACAATGTACTCGACAATAAGACAACAAGGTCTTATTGTCGTGCTCGACCCTCTCTTCAATGTTCGGCCTTGTCTTGTTTTCGCATATGAAAGCAAGACCTACCGGACAATAGAAAGGAGAGTAGCACCACGACAATGAAGTACAATGATGTCCGTGGTAGCCGAGATATCCGCGAAGACCGTAAGGGCCTTCCCATTGTATCGTATCCAAACTATAAGTCCGCTATTGTATGTAGAGAGAATAAGAGGTTGACCGTCCTTTGTAACCGTACAAGAACAAAGGGTTAAACAACAATAGCAACGAGCGAGGACAGCCCTCTTGGAATGATGATGCATTTGTAACAAAGGGAGAATATATAAGGACTCACGTGACTGCCCTCCCTCGCCTGGTCCAGAGCTTAGTCAGTAGTCCATGGAACCGTAACAGTACCCCCTCCTCTAGGGCTTAGTACCACCTAAGCCTCGTAGTCGTAAGTGGACTCGCCATCCCACCGTTCCTTGGGCTCTCTGGCTCTCCACATATCTGCGTAATGTTCATCTACCAGTCGATCCAGCTCTGCCTCTGCGAGCTTCGCGGCGACGTCGGCCTCGCAATAGCGTCCCTTGAACTGATGCCAATCTGGGACATGGCACTGGTCCTTGGTACACCGTACGTGAGGGACGCGGCAGTACTTGGTCAGATGGGACGCTCCTGAACAAAAGAAGCATACGAAAGCTCTCTTGTTCTTGTCCCATAGGTTCTGTAGCCTCAGGAATTGAGGCCAGTCTCCGTCGCCGATATCGCCTCGATCTTCCCCTCCCGGGCACATAGTACCGTGTCCCACGGCGCCCACGCGGTCCCAGACGCTATCAAGTCCCCACTCTGACTGATCAGCTGCGTTATTACCATCATCGGGGGTGGCACCCGTTCTTCTGGTTGTAATTTCCGGGGATAGGCTACGAACCTCCTCAGATCCTTCACCTGATACCTTGACGTTGTCGCCTTCCATGGTGGTGGACTCGGTCTACGTTTGACTGTCTTTGACGTTAACCGACCACGTACTTTCAACCGTAACTGCGGCGGTGGGGATGTTGAGGGATCTGAGTCGCTCGTCAAGCTTATCGTCGTATGGGAGGTCAAGAGTGAGGTAGTAGTCGATGGTGGAATCAGGAGTTCCGGGCTGAAGTTCCTCGGTAGCGGCCCCTTCTTCTTCTTTGGTGATGGCGGGATTACCTCGATCCCTGGCCGGGGAGGATCTGCTTTTGCTGAGCTGGATCAGAGTACGTCTTTGTAAGACGGGGGTGACGGGAGTTGTTGAGCCAAAAGCAATTGAGCCGAAGTGCTCGAAGGAGGGACCGGGGTCGGCGACCGAGACGAAGACGTCGTTAGCCGGCGACCGGAAGACGGTAGACTCATAGTGTGGAACAGGAATGGGTCGCTCTGAGAGGTTGACTGGTACTTTGAATGGTGAGACAGTGAGGTCGGGAGCGACGTAAGGCATGATGGGGTGGGAGGAGGAACTGGGTGGGTTATTTATACGCAAAACCCTTATCGCTTCGCCATTGTCTTGGTAAAATCGTTCCACCAGTTCTGACGCGTGTACTTGGTCAGCAGGTTCCCAGGAATCATGGGCTTCCGAGTAACCCTTCCATCTGACCAAATATTGAAGCTTTTTCCCTCGACCATGTCGTTGGGACCCTAAAATTTGTTCGACTTTGTATTCTTCTTCTCCTTCTATGATGTCCGGTGGTGGCTCGGGATAGTTGACGCCGTATTCCTCCGTCTCCTTATATGGAGACAATAAGCTGGCATGAAACACAGGATGCACCTTCTTTTGTCTCCATTGTTTGGGGAGTTCTAGCCTGAACGCCACTGGATTGATAACATCGATCACTTTGAAGGGTCCATGACGTTTAGGGGCTAGCTTTTGTGATGGATGAGAGGTGCGCAAGTTCTTCCCTTCGAGCCAGACAAGGTCTCCTTCCTTAAATGGCTTATATGCCCTCTGCCCTTTGTGTAACTCGTTGTGTTTCAGAACCATGCTTTGTGCGCGTTTGATGGCTTCTTGCGCCCTATCTCTCGAGATAAGCAGCCAGTCTTTCTTCTTGCTAAATCCAGAAGAGTAGGCTCCGTCTTGGTTTGCCATAACTTGGGCGTGTATCCCATCAGCAGATCAAAGGGGGTGGCTTTAGTGACGTCACTAGGCCACGCGTTGTGCACGAACTGGGCCAAGGGTAATAATGAGGCCCAATTGTCCTGCTGGAAATTTCCGTAGATTCGGAGATACTGTTCCAACCACTGATTTGTTCTTTCCGATTGCCCGTCGGTTTGTGGATGGTAGGCGCTGCTGATGTTTTGCTCAATGCGTAATTGTTTGCATAATTCCCGCATGAATTTCCCTGTGAACCTTGGGTCTCTGTCGGATATGACTCGCCGAGGGACTCCGAAATGAGGGAACACATGATCCACGTATAATTGGGCCACCCCCTCTCCAGTAATCGTCTTCATGCAGGGTATGAAGAGAGACGCCTTACTGCAGTCGTGATCGGTTATGGTGAGGATGGAATCAAAGCCTTGCGACAGAGGCAGGTCGGTGATGAGATCCAATGCTATAGTAGTGAATGGGGGCGCCTGTTCCTTTGGTGTAATGGGCATTAACGGAATCTTGGGACGAGTAGTCCCACTCTTCGTTGTTTGACACATGGCGCATCCTTGCACGTACTTCATGACATAGCTCTTCATTTCTGGCCACCAGTAGTCTTTGCTGGCCATGTTGAACGTCTTGAGAATCCCCGGGTGTCCTGATGTTTCGTGATCATGATATGCTTTCAAGACTTCTTGGTACAAACTTGGGTTCGCAACCACAAGCGCGTCGTTTTTGTACCACCCGTTCCCTTTTGTCTGTATTCCCACCTCATCTCGAAGACGTTGGAGAGTTTGTTCCTTTCCTTCTTGATCCGCAAGGACGCGTTCTTCCAAGGTTATTTGGACTTTGGCCGCGTTGACGAACAGATGAGGAGGCAGTACTAGCACCTCTTCATTGTCCGACTTTCCTTGATTGAAATTGGGTCGTCTCGACAGCAGGTCTGCTTTGTTGGTGACTCCTGGCTTGTGTACTAGCTGTATGTTGAAATCTCCCATTCGTGGTATGTACCTTGCTACGCGTCGATCTATTTTTCGTGCTTCTCGGTAATATTTGAGGTTCAAGTGATCAGTGATTACTGTCACTTTAAATGGCGAACTGAGTAATAGATGCTGCCAATGTTCTAGTCCTCGAATGATGGCCAGTAATTCGCGATCATGTATATCGTATCCCCGTTCAGCTTCGTTGAAGGACTTTGAATAGTAGCCCACAGGTCGCCAATTTCCTTCTCCATCTTGTTGGTAGAGAATAGCACCTGTAGCAAACTGCGATGCGTCTACCTCCAAGACGAAAGGTTTCTTGAAATCGGGACGTAGTAGGATGGGGTTCGATGTTACTGCCTTGATTAATTTGTTGGCCACCTCCGTGCACTCTTCCGTCCATTCGAACTTTTTATTCTTTTTAAGAAGCTCGTTGAGGGGATGAGCGGTGGTGGAGAAATTTGGGATGAACTGTCGTTGATATCCGAGGAGCCCTAAC
This sequence comes from Lactifluus piperatus, assembly GCA_003315875.1. NCBI lineage: Eukaryota > Fungi > Basidiomycota > Agaricomycetes > Russulales > Russulaceae > Lactifluus > Lactifluus piperatus. The sequence goes on from QFDX01002096.1 coordinate 9,575, forward strand.
AGTGTGCGAACTTCTTTCACATTGTTACACGTCCGAGGCCATTCCTCCAACCCGTGTCTTTTACTGGGGTCGATCTTGATAGTGCCTTTGCTGATTGTATACCCCAAGAAGTCCACTTCTTCTTGTTTGAATCGACATTTCTTGGCTTTGAGAAACAGTGATTCCTTTTCGAGCACTTTGAGAACTTCGTGCACAATTGTTTCATGTAATGGCTTGTCATTTGGTGTAGCGATGAGAATGTCATCCATGTACCAGAACAGGTACCCGGGGTACCGCTTCTTGAGAGGCCCAAAGATACGGTCCATGAACTTTTGAAAAGCTGCCGGAGCATTGCATAACCCGAACGGCATCACATTGGGTTCGAAGAGCCCGAAAGGGGTCTTGAAAGCTGCTGTTGCTCGTGATTCGGGTTTGATCCTTATATTGTAGTACCCATCTCTAACGTCGAACTTTGTCATGAGGCAAGTGCCATGCAGTTGATCGAAGAGTGAGTCAATGCGAGGTAAAGGGTAGACATCCTTTACGGTGTAGTCATTGACTTTTCGATAGTCAAAAATGGGTCGTAGGCCTCCTCCTGTTTTTTCAATAAAGAAGGCTGGTGTTGACCATGCAGAGGTGGAGTGTGAGATGTATCCTTTCTTAAGGTTCTCATGTATGAAGTCGCGCATTGCTTCGGTCTTGGCCTTGTCCAAAACGTTGGTGTAGCAATTAATGACTTTGGGCGCTCCTTCTTCCAGCTTGATTTCCAAGTCTTCTGGTCGTTCGGGTGGAAAACGTTTGGCCCCTTCTTCGGAAAATACTGCCGCATGTTTCCTGTATTTTTCCGGTATCTCGACCTCCTGCTGATGACGCTTTTCCTTGTTGGCCCAATCCATGCTAACACCTTGGATTGTCGCAGCGTTGACCTGCATTCCTTGGACGATTTTCTGGGCTAGTTGATAGCGTACATCGTTATTTGCTGTGGCCATCTGGAGTGGTTGACCTTCCACAGTCCCTTCTGTCCAATCTATATGGGGGTTGTACGCATAGAGCCATGGGTATCCTAGGATAATTCGATCGGTTCCTAGGTCCGTGATGTAAAAGCTTTGCAATTTCTTCTTCTCTCCCAACTTGAGTTCGAGAATACAGAAATGCGTGATTTCCCCTGCTTGGTTTAGCGTTCCATCTATATTGAACACTTGTCTTGGTGTTGATAATCGGATTGTGCCTACGCCCAACTTCTTCTGTGCTCTTCTGTCCAAGAAGTTGTCAGTGGCTCCGCTGTCAACTAGAGCTTTACTTGCAACCGTTCTGTCTTTGTTTGTGAAAGAGATGGGTATATTGATAGCTCTCTTCCTAGTTATGTACAAGACATTTGGCCTGATGACCCGCAACCAGGCTGCGCGATTCGGGTCGTCTAAAAATCCTGTTCTACGAGCTGTGTGAGGAGTGCTCTTCTATCTTCGTCGCTCATGTCCTGAAGTTTCCTTTTTACTTCAGTATTGGCGTCCTCCTTGTCTTCATCTACCACTTCTGTCTTGCGTATGGTAGTTTCCGGCTTCCTGTTTCGTTCATCTGCAAGACGTTTGCGACAGTCCTTCTTCAAGTGTCCTGGCTTTTGACAATAGAAGCAGGTGCGTCCTTCTTTGCGCTTTACTTCTCCGGCATCCACCTGCATGCGGTCTTCGGGGTGTACTGGGTTATAGTTAAGGTTTTTGTCACGTTTGGTGGCGTGCAATAACTTGAGAAGGTGCGCTTTGAGTTTAAGCGGGTCCCTCATGTCGTGTTGCCCCATTTCGCGCTTTCGTTCCAGGTATTTGCCTTGGTATTTTATGGCTAGATCTTGCCACCCTTTTAAGGTCTTGGGCCTGTCGTCTTGTGCCAGGATAGCGTCAAACAATTGTTTCTGCAATCCTTGCTTGTATAATTGAAGGGTAGCACCATCATTGGCTTCCCACTCGCATTCTCGAATGAGTTGGTTGAATTGAGTGTTGTAAGCGTCTAGGTCTCCGCCCATCATGGTTAAGCTGACAAGCTTAGTGGTCGACAAATCTTTGTTCAAGATGTCACTGAACACTCAATCCATGTCGAGCTTGAACATGTCCCAGAGGCGTATATCCGTATCGCTCCATGTGGCTATGCGGTTGTCTAGTTCCGTCAACTGCTCTTCTACCCAATTGGCCACCATAGGCCCCTTTATAAGGCTGAGCGTGTCCATTATCCTATTCGGTGGATATTGCATGAGTTCGTGCCCCTGGTTGATCCTTTGGTAGAGTTTCAACTCCGTCATCCATGATTTGTACAGCTTTTTGTCTCCATTGAAGATACTCGGGCGGACGCCTCTAAGTCCGTTCGGATTTGCTGGTTGGTTTCCTTGGTTACCTGGGCTTCCTCCTGGGTTCCCAGGATTTCCTCCGGGGTTACCTCCTCCTCCTCCGGAGCCTCCTGGAGCGCTCGGTCCTCCTCCTCCTCCTATGCTTCTGAGTTGGAGAGTGTTTCCTCCTAGTTGTGTCATGGCGATTGTAGCGCTTCGCACATGACTGGATAGGTCCTCACTGATACTGAGGAGGCTCATGGTGTGATCGATGGGAGAATCGGTGTACATATTTTCCGGTTCTTCTAGATCTTCCCGCTGAGGGATGGGTTCTTCTGCGCTTATCTTTGATTGTTCTGAACTATACTCGTCGGTCATCAAGTCGTTTAGTTGGAGTTCCAGGTTGTTGAGTGTGAGATCTTCACTAGTGCGATATTTTCCTAATACCGGGTGTAGTTCGTACCACTTGTGGTTAATGAACTCGCAAGGTCGTAGTTTATTCCCTTCTTTGATGAAGAAGTAACTTGCTGGAAATCGCTTGTCTTTGTACTGTCGGAATTTGATCTTTCCTTTCGATGTGGAACGTAGGTCGTCGAATGCTCTAGGCGTAATGTCGATGTATTTGGCCTCGTCCTTTGGGAAGACGTATAAAAGCAATTTGTCTGGATGCTGATTTGCTCCTGAGTGCGATGAGTGCTTCGCCACTAGCTCCTTGAATTTTACTTTGACAATTGATGCCAGGGTGAGAGTCTAGTCTTATGTTACGGTTCGACGTTGACCATTGACCAACTAGGTCGTCGTGTATGTAGCCCTGCTACAATACTTCCTTGTGTCGTGTCCGGACAGCTGCTATCCAAGTAGGTTTTCTTCCTTGGACTCGCCTCATAGTGTCTCCTAGAGTGGTAGACACTTACCCGTTGTGTTCAGTAGGACCAAAGGTGTTAACACACACCGATGAAGACGTGAGTGGCTTATTAAGCCGGAGTGATGAAGAGACACAAGTAGGAATCTTCCACTGAACACAATGAACCCTTGAGCACGCAGCCTCAAGTAGATGAGAGTGATAGTCGATTGAAGTTGAAGACTAGACTGAGGATTAAGCCCTCAGTCCCTACTGCTTAAGTACATGAGAGGCGTACTGCCTCTAACTACAAGAGAACAATGTACTCGACAATAAGACAACAAGGTCTTATTGTCGTGCTCGACCCTCTCTTCAATGTTCGGCCTTGTCTTGTTTTCGCATATGAAAGCAAGACCTACCGGACAATAGAAAGGAGAGTAGCACCACGACAATGAAGTACAATGATGCCCGTGGTAGCCGAGATATCCGCGAAGACCGTAAGGGCCTTCCCATTGTATCGTATCCAAACTATAAGTCTGCTATTGTATGTAGAGAGAATAAGAGGTTGACCGTCCTTTGTAACTGTACAAGAACAAAGGGTTAAACAACAATAGCAACGAGCGAGGACAGCCCTCTTGGAATGATGATGCGTTTGTAACAAAGGGAGAATATATAAGGACTCACGTGACTGCCCTCCCTCGCCTGGTCCAGAGCTTAGTCAGTAGTCCATGGAACCGTAACATGGATGGGAAGTGCGCAGATTCTTGCCTTCGAGCCAGACAAGGTCTCCTTCCCTAAACGGCTTGTATGCCCTCTGCCCTTTGCGTAACTCGTTGCGTTTCAGAACCATGCTTTGTGCGCGTTTGATGGCTTCCTGCGCCCTATCTCTCGAGATAAGCAGCCAGTCCTTTCTCCTTGCTAAATCCGGAAGAGTAGGCTCCGTCTTGGTGTGCCATAATTTGGGCGTGTACCCCATCAGCAGATCAAAGGGGGTGGCTTTGGTGACGTCACTAGGCCAAGCGTTGTGTACAAACTGGGCCAAGGGTAATAATGAGGCCCAGTTGTCTTGCTGGAAGTTTCCGTAGATCCGGAGGTACTGTTCCAACCACTGATTGGTTCTTTCTGATTGCCCGTCGGTCTGTGGATGGTAGGCGCTGCTGATGTTTTGCTCAATGCGTAATTGTTTGCATAATTCCCGCATGAATTTCCCTGTAAACCTTGGGTCTCTGTCGGATATGACTCGCCAAGGGACCCCAAAATGAGGGAACACGTGATCCACGTATAATTGAGCCACCCCTTCTCCAGTAATCGTCTTCATGCAGGGTATGAAGAGCGACGCCTTACTGCAATCGTGATCAGTTATGGTGAGGATGGAATCAAAACCTCATGATAGGGGCAAGTCGGTGATGAGATCCAATGCTATGGTGGTGAATGGGGGCGCCTGTTCTTTTGGCGTAATGGGCATTAACGGAATCTTGGGACGAGTAGTCCCACTCTTTGTGGTTTGACACGTGGCGCATCCCTGCACATACTTCGTGACATAGTTCTTCATTTCTGGCCACCAGTAGTCTTTGCTGACCATGTTGAACGTCTTGAGAATCCCCAGGTGTCCTGATGTTTCGTGGTCATGATATGCTTTCAGGACTTCTTGGTACAAGCTTGGGTTTGCTACCACAAGCGCGTCGTTTTTGTACCACCCGTTCCCTTTTGACTGTATTCCCACCTCTTCTCGAAGACGTCGAAGACTTTGTTCTTCTCCTTCTTGGTTGGAAAGGACTTGCTCCTCCAAGGTTAATTGGACCTTTGCTGCGTTGACAAATAGGTGAGGAGGTAGCACTAACACCTCCTCATTGTTGGACTTTCCTTGGTCGAAATCTGGTCTTCGCGATAGTAGGTCCGCTTTGTTTGTTATCCCTGGTTTATGGATGAGCTGTATGTTGAAGTCTCCCATTCTTGGTATGTACCTAGCCACACGTCGATTTATTTTTCGCGCTTCGCGATAGTATTTGAGGTTCAAATGATCGGTGATCACAGTGACTTTAAATGGCGAACTAAGCAACAAATGTTGCCAGTGCTCCAGTCCTCGAATAATGGCCAGTAATTCGCGATCATGGATGTCATATCCCCATTCCGCTTCATTGAAGGATTTTGAATAGTAGCCAACAGGGCGCCAGTTCCCCTCTCCGTCCTGCTGGTAGAGAATAGCGCCTGTGGCGAACTGAGATGCATCCACCTCCAAGACGAAAGGTTTCTTGAAGTCAGGGCACAACAGGACGGGGTTCGATGTTACCGCCTTGATTAATTTGTTGGCCGCCTCCATGCACTCTTCCGTCCATTCGAATTTCTTGTTCTTCTTAAGAAGCTCGTTGAGGGGATGAGCGATGGTGGAGAAATTTGGGATGAACTGCCGTTGGTACCCTAGAAGCCCTAATAATGTGCGGACTTCTTTCACGTTGTTGCACGTCCGGGGCCATTCTTCTAACCCATGTCGTTTACTGGGATCAATTTTGATAGTGCCCTTGCTGATTGTGTAGCCCAAGAAGTCCACCTCTTCTTGTTCGAATCGACATTTCTTGGCTTTGAGAAACAGTGATTCCTTTTCGAGCACGTTGAGAACCTCGTGCACGATTGTCTCATGTAGCTGCCTGTCGTTTGGCATGGCGATAAGAATGTCATCCATGTACCAGAATAGGTATCCGGGGTACCGCTTCTTGAGAGGCCCAAAGATGCGATCCATGAACTTCTGAAAAGCCGCCGGAGTGTTGCATAACCCGAATGGCATTACATTGGGTTCGAAGAGCCCAAAAGGGGTCTTGAAAGCTGCTTTTGCTCGTGATTCGGGTTTGATCCTTATGTTGTAGTAACCATCTCTAACGTCAAACTTTGTCATAAGGCAAGTGCCATATAGTTGATCGAAGAGTGTGTCGATGCGAGGTAAAGGGTAGACATCCTTTACGGTGTAGTCATTGACTTTTCGATAGTCAAAGATAGGTCGTAGACCTCCTCCTGTTTTTTCAATAAAAAAGGCTGGTGTCGACCATGCTGAAGTAGAGCGTGAGATGTATCCCTTCTTAAGGTTTTCATCTATGAAGTCATGCATTGCTTGGTTTTTGGCCTTGTCCAAGACGTTGGTGTAGCAATTAATGACCTTGGGCGCTCCTTCCTCTAACTTGATTTCCAAGTCTTCTGGTCGCTCGGGTGGGAAGCACTTGGCTCCCTCTTCGGAAAATACTGCTGCATGCTTCCTGTATTTTTCTGGTATTTTGACCTCCTGCTGATGATGCTTCTCCTTGTTGGCCCAGTCCATGCTAACACCTCGGATTTTCGCAGCGTTGACCTGCATTCCTTGGACGATTTTCTGGGCTAACCGATAGCGTACATCATTGTTCGCAGTGGCCATCTGGAGTGGTTGACCTTCCACGGTTCCTTCTGTCCAATCTATACGAGGGTTGTACGCATAGAGCCATGGATATCCCAGGATGATTCGATCGGTTCCTAAGTCCGTGATGTAGAAGCTTTGCAACTTCTTTTTCTCTCCCAACTTGAGTTCGAGAATGCAGAAATGCGTGATTTCTCCTGCTTGGTTTAGTGTTCCATCTATGTTGAACACTTGTCTTGGTGTTGATAATCGAATTGTGCCTACGCCTAACTTCTTCTGTGCTCTTCTGTCTAAGAAGTTGTCGGTGGCTCCACTGTCGACTAGTGCTTTGCTTGCAACCGTTCCGTCTTTGTTTGTGAAAGAGATTGGTATATTGATAGCTCTCTTCCTAGTTATGTACAAGACGTTTGGCCTGATGACCCGCAACCAGGCTGCGCGATTCGGGTCGTCTAAAAATCCTGTTCCACGAGCTGTGTGAGAAGTGCCCTTCTGTCCTCGTCGCTCATATCTTGAAGTTTCCTCTTTACTTCAGTGTTGGCATCCTCCTTGTCTTCATCTACCACCTCTGTCTTGCGTATGGTGGTTTCCGGCTTCCTGCTTCGTTCATCTGCGAGGCGTTTGCGACAGTCCTTCTTTAAGTGCCCTGGTTTCTGACAGTAGAAGCAAGTGCGTCCTTCTTTGCGCTTTACTTCTCCGGCGTCCACTTGCATGCGGTCTTCAGGGCGCACTGGGTTATAGTTGAGGTTTTTGTCACGTTTGGTGGCGTGCAATAGTTTGAGGAGGTGCGCTTTGAGTTTGAGCGGGTCCCTCATATCGTGTTGCCCCATCTCGCGCTTCCGTTCCAAGTATTTGCCTTGGTATTTTATCGCCAGGTCTTGCCACCCTTTCAAGGTCTTAGGCCTGTCGTCTTGTGCCAGGATAGCGTCGAAAAGTTGCTTTTGCAATCCTTGCTTGTACAACTGAAGGGTGGCTCCATCGTTGGCCTCCCATTCGCATTCCCGAATGAGTTGGTTGAACTGAGTGTTGTATGCGTCCAGGTCTCCGCCCATCATGGTTAAGCTGACAAGCTTAGTGGTAGACAAGTCCTTATTTAGGATGTCACTGAACGCTCGATCCATGTCAAGCTTGAACATGTCCCAGAGACGTATATCTGTGTCGCTCCATGTGGCTATGCGGTTGTCTAGTTCCGTCAACTGCTCTTCTACCCAATTGGCCACCATAGGTCCTTTTATAAGGCTGAGTGTGTCCATTATCCTATTTGGTGGGTATTGCATGAGTTCGTGCCCCTGGTTAATCCTTTGGTAGAGTTTCAACTCCGTCATCCATGATTTGTACAGCTTTTTGTCTCCATTGAAGATACTCGGGCGGACGCCTCTAAGCCCATTCGGATTTTGGGTGTTTGCTGGTTGGTTTCCCCCTTGGTTGCCTGGGTTTCCTCCTGGGTTCCCAGGATTTCCTCCGGGGTTACCTCCTCCTCCTCTGGAGCCTCCTGGAGCGCTTGGTCCTCCTCCTCCTCCTATGTTTCCGAGTTGGAGAGTGTTCCCTCCCAGTTGTGTCATGGCGATTGTGGCACTTCGCACATGACTGGATAGGTCCTCACTGATACTGAGGAGGCTCATGGTGTGATCGATTGGAGAATCGGTGTACGTATTTTCCGGTTCTTCTAGATCTTCTCGCTGAGGGATGGGCTCTTCTGCGCTTATCTTTGATTGTTCCGAACTGTACTCGTCGGTCATCAAGTCGTTTAGTTGGAGTTCCAGGTTGTTGAGTGTGAGATTTTCGCTAGTGTGATATCTTCCTAATACCGGGTGTAGTTCGTACCACTTGTGGTTAATGAACTCGCAAGGTCGTAGTTTATTCCCTTCTTTGATGAAGAAGTAACTTGCTGGAAATCGCTTGTCTTTGTACTGTCTGAATTCGATCTTTCCTTTTGATGTAGAACGTAGGTCGTCGAATGCTCTAGGTGTGATATCGATGTATTCTGACTCGTCCTTTGGGAAGACGTATATAAGCGATTTGTCTGGATGCTGATTTGCTGGTGAGTGTGATGAGTGCTTCGCCACTAGCTCCTTGAATTTTCCTTTGACAATTGATGCCAGGGTGAGAGTCTAGTCTTATGTTACGGTTCGACGTTGACCGTTGACCAACTAGGTCGTCGTGTATGTAGCCCAGCTACAATACTCCTTGTGTCGTGTCCGGACAACTGCTATCCAAGCGGGTTTTCCTCCTTGGACTCGCCTCTTAGTGTCTCCTAGAGTGGTAGACACTTACCAATGTGTTCAGTAGGACCAAAGGTGTTTACGCACACCGATGAAGACGTGAATGGCTTATTAGGCCGGAGTGATGAAGAGACGCAAGTAGGAATCTTCCACTGAACACAAAGAACCCTTGAGCACGCAGCCTCAAGTAGATGAGAGTGATAGTCGATTGAAGTTGAAGACTAGACTGAGGATTAAGCCCTCAGTCCCTACTGCTTAAGTACATGAGAGGCGCACTGCCTCTAACTACTACTAAAGAACAATGTGCTCGACAATAAGACAACAAGATCTTATTGTCGTGCTCGACCCTCTCTTCAATGTTCGGCCTTGTCTTGTTTTCGCATATGAAAACAAGACCTACCAGACAATAGAAAGGAGAGTAGCACCACGACAATGAAGCATAATGATGTCCGTGGTAGCCGAGATGTCCGTGAAGACCATAAGGGCCTTCTTATTGTATCGTATCCAAACTGTAAGTCCGCTATTGTATGTAGAGAGAACAAAAAGGTTGACCATCCTTTGTAACCGTACAAGAACAAAGGGTTAAGCGACAATAGCAACGAGCGAGGACAGCCCTCTTGGAATGATGATGCGTTTGTAACAAAAGAAGAATATATAAGGACTCACGTGACTGCCCTCCCTCGCCTGGTCCCGAGCTTAGTCAGTAGTCCATGAAACCGTAACAAGTAGTCCCCAGAAAAGAGATTCCTGTGTTGCCGGAAAAGCGTGGCCAATCACCAAAGTCAGCACCGCCCACCAAAGAAGGTCCCCTGCCTCCGAAAAAGTGTGGCCGACCACCAGGGCCCCTGTCAGCACTACCCACCAAAGAAGGCGCTCTCCAGCCCAGTGAGGAGGCTCCTGCCGCTCCTCTGCTGCCAAAAAAGAACGGACAAGCCCACAAGTCAACCACAGGTGGTGCCACATCTGCAAAGCGTAGACATTCTCCCAGTAGCAACCAAACCGTTGGGGACAACGCCAGCGACCAACCTCCAGCAAAGAAGCCCAAGGGCAATGGTGCTAATGTTAGCGCATCACCTTTGCCAACACCGCCACAGTTGGAGGGGGATAAACCGCAGCCAAAACTTCGGACCCTACCAGAGCGGAAACGCAACCCACATCCTGGCATTATTGCACGGAATCCAACAAGGCAAACATTGGCCCAGGTCACAGCAGACAAAAAGCACCAAGAGGAGTTGAAACGGACCATGGAAGAAGTCGCAAAGAGGAAGGTAGAGATCCTGGCTGAGATGGAAGTAGAACAGCAGATCAACGACGAGGAGGAGGAACTACGAGTGGTCAAGACGCTTGATCATATCAAGAGCCTCAAGAACGTGGATGACTCTGGCGATGATGGCGGAGACACCGAGATTGATAGTAACGCTTCTAAGACAGTCTCCAGCAGCGAAGACATGGCTAATACTCAAGTGCTTCCGGTGAAAGTCACAGTGAGTTCACTTCCTGAGGTTATCATTCAATACTTGACAGAGACATACAGAGGAAGAAGAAGCCTGGTAAAGGGGAAACCCGGGCAGCTGTTGATGCTGCGAAAGCTGAGATCAAAGGGAGAAAGAGAAAGTCGTTGTCTATTGACTTGGAAACGAGGTAACGTTGTATTCGTTATCGATTGCACGTGCACACATCTGATTGTGACCCACACGTGACAGCGTGTCCAAGAAATCGAAAAGCGCCACGTTCCCATCTGGTCTCATAGCAAACTGGAAACAAAAGACTGCCGCTCGCAAACCAGCTAAGGCCACAGGTGTTGCCAGTTCCTCCACCAATCATATCCTTGGTGGCTTAGACGATGAAGACGCCTATGCTGTTCAGCCGGACTTTGAACTGTTAGGGAAATCACGCAACAAGGATCGCAAGAATGATGTGCGTTTTTTTAATACAATGCTATTCACCTACGTAACACTTATTTGTGTATCCAGTTTATACATATTGAGTCCAGCAGTGAAAGCAACAGCAATGGCGACGATGTCTGTGACAACAGGACGCTGTCTCAGGTCAGGCCTAAGCCTGTCATCTGTCATGTAGCAACTGCAGCGTCAAGGGGGTCTACAGCCACGTCCGCATCAGGGACCTCTAAGGGGAAGGCTATGAAACTGAAATCCGAGACGCCTGTTAAAACGGAAAGTATCCCTCTTCAGTGGGCTCCAAACAGTGAGTTGGATGGCCTCCCTGAGTGGGCTAAGGCCGGCTGGGCAATGTGTTTCCTCCCGACTCTTTACGCTTATCTCTCGGCTGCCCCAAAACCCTTTGAACTGTATGAAAAGGGTTCAAACTTACTGGCAACTGTCCAAGAGATTGCTGATATCGTTTACCCGGGGTCTGGATACCGCGCCAAGTTAACAGACAAGATATACATCATGGTAAGACATATTATTATACATTACTATCAGATGCTAACCCTTTCTTAGGCTCGGGACCGCCTGAACGAAAAGTGTTCATACTTTGGGCGCGAGGCTATAAAGGTGGTCAAAGACTTTTTCAGTGACGACAAATACGCCAGAAATCAAAGGGCCATTTCCAAATATGCACGATGGGCTACTAGGGACAATGGCCCTGGTATCTTCGGAAAGCCAGCACCAATGGATTGCATAGAAAAGAGGGGCGAACCCGGATACATTGTAGGCTATTTCATTCCATTCGCTTCAACTTATATTGACATTGCTTTTAGAAGGGTGAAGATATCTTTGCGTCAAGGTTTATAATCGCCATCGTTTCGCCATTCCTCAAGTGGTGTGAGAACTCCAGCAAAAACTTTGGTAGACCTATCGGCACTCTTGCATTGGCCATCAGGAAAACCTAGTGCTGTCTTTTCATGTCTTTGTCGTCTTAGGCATTTAATAAGACGGTTAAGACAACAAAGACATAAATTTCGTCTTATTTTTGTCTTAGCAAATATTGCAAAAGACAGAATAAGACCAAGCTACATGTTAAGACAGCCACTAAGACATTGCAGTTGCTTACATCAGCAAAACCACATTAAGTATGCCTACGAATGCCTTCCTCTACATACCTACAAAACATAGTTGATTGTGGAAAACATGGGTGACAATGTATTTGAATACCTCACGACGATTACCTGGCCAACAAGCAACATGTTGGCAAACTTCAGCCCAACATTGAGTCAAGTTTGCAATGAAGTGAGAAGGTGGCAAACTTAGCTACAACATTGAGGCAAGTTGGCCATGAAGAGGGGAAGGTGGCAAACATTTCGAAAACATGGGATTAAGTTTTCAAACTAGTCCCATGTATGAGAAGAATTCATTTCAATGGAGAAGGTTTCATTTCTTCTTAATATTCAATACAAATTGTTTCAAAGAAATTTCATTGACAATAATTACTACAACTTGAATAGTTACTACAGGTACTACAGGCACCAGTGGGGATCGTCATAAGTGGCCAGAGGTTGAGCAAAGAAAAAGTCCAGCACAAGCAATCACGAGTGAAGCAGAGAATCATAGAGGACAAGCAAAGCAAAGAGGCCAAGACAAAGTTGTATCCTAGGGATTTGCAGTGGCGAGCATCAAGGAGTCCAGGAAAGCAAGAATAATAACCTGTAAAGCCACATGAGATGAATATGACGACGATACAATCATCACGACTTACCTGCGCTCAGTCACTCTCTGGCTCCGTGTGGCTGTCAGACTCCGTCTCAGGCTCTGTCTGACTGACGGGCTCTGTCTCGGGCTCCGTCGCGCTCTCGTCCAAGTCCTTGTTGTGGCCCTTACCCTTGGAATTATGAGAGTGAGGCCTACCTGGTGATGAGACCGTATTCCGTGGATCATCTTCATTATTGGAACGGCTGGGGCCAGGAGACGATGCGGTTTGGCGTTGCTCCTGTGAAGTTCTGGTGGCAGCCTTCTTTGCCACTTTTTGTGCCTTGCGCTTCGCCAGGAGTGCTTCAAGGGTCGAACCACGGACAGGGGCAGTAGACTCCGTAGCTGATCTATCGTCGAATACTTGCCTAGAAAGCATATCAGTGCAAAACAATGAGAGAGCGGTGATGAACGCACATAGTGAACCATTTAATGGTTCCCTTTGCCCACTGTCTGGTCTCCTCATCGTCGTTTTCGTCTTCACCTTCACCTTCATTGTCATCACCCTCGCCATCGTCCTTGAGGCAGATGTCGATCCCGAATGCTCGCATCAGAGCACCGTAAAACTCCTCAGGACTCCAATTTCCATCTCCAAGACGCCAGTCGTCCGAGGCACTGAGACACCATTGGAGCTACATGAAAAAACATCATTAGTGAGGTATCCTACACTAACAGAGAACCTACCTGGGTCGCAGCATAAGCGATCGAACCTGCTGTAGGTTTCTTCATGTGGTTTTTTTGAGCCTGACCCCTCTTCGCTTTGCTGCCACCCGGCCCATCCTTCAGAGCAGTCGACGGCCCAAAGAAAATGTGTTTGAAAAACTAGATGATAAATTAACGTCGTCGTTAATAACAAAAATTGAAATACATACCGCAACTAGGAGTTTGCTTCACATGAGTCCGGCACCTGGGTCTTCTTTGTCGATCAGCGCCTCATCGTAGAGGCACAGCGGAAAGTCCGTGCTATGGACTTTTATTGAGCCGTTCAACAATTTGTTGCGAAATCTGTAAAACTTGTCAGCATGCAGGCGAACGTGTGAGGTGACACACCTTTCTGGATCTTCGTCAAATGACTCCAGAAAGTCGATGGGGCAGAGAAGTCGAGCGAGCATGGGGTGATTGAAGCCTCGAACATCGGCCTTGAGCTGTCGAGCAGGAATCATCGGATTGAGGGGCGCACACTTCACGCTGACATACTCCAGGCCGTATGATAACAAACTATTGGAATCGTCTGAGCGCGCTCCTCGTGATGCGCTTCTTAACTGCCAAGATGTGATTATATGCGTGGAAATGTGATCAAAATGCGACTATATGCGTACCAGACTTATCAGTTCCTTCTCGTACTTGGGCCTCCTCTTCATTTTCTTGATGTCCTTTGCGAACCGCGGGTATTTCTTATGTAGTTGGCGGTATATGTCCAGTTCGATCCAGTATCGTTCCACAAACCTGGGATGAAATGATGAGTAAGATAAACTGTATATTGATGAAACAATACAAGCCTATCATCGTTATTGTAATCCTCGGCGTCCACCTTGAGTCCGACATCGAGGACAGTGTACCAGGAGATGAAAAGGTGTTCACTGCGAATGATCCACCTGGCGAAGTCTTTGTAATCTGCGAAGGAGTCCTGGTGTTCATCAAACCTAACAATAAATTTAGTGTACAAGCAATGGAATGAGGCAAGACGAGACTTACCTCTGGTGCCTTTTACTACCTCTATCTTCATCGGCACCACTCTTCCATTTCTTGTTGTTCATATTGTGGGACATGGACTGCGAGGATGGCTTGGATCTGGATGATGAGGATGGCATAAGGGGGAGATGGAGGTGGGAGGGAAGTTAAAGACGACGCGCCTTCAAGATTCCTGGTCATGTGCCTGACGCGTTTGCTTATCTATCCGATTGACAATTAATTAACCAACCGTCAACAATCAGCCATGGTCCACTGTGCATGTGGGCGTACTTTCCGAGATGATGCTACTCTAGGGAGGCACCGTTCTAACTGTCAAGCAGCACGCAAGCAGACCTTGGATCTTGTTGGGAAGCGAGAGGAGGCTGTAAAACGTAGGAAGGCAGAGAAAAATTTGGTGCCGCTTGAGGTGAGTAATAAGTTCTGAGTACTGCAGTTAGGATCTAATCACTCTGTACAGGTTGAAGAGGAGCCCCAGATTGACCCTTCTACCCCAACAGCAACTCAACGTCGTGCAGAGGTGCCGCCAACCCGGTCTGGGCGTCGCAGATTCCTGCCAGACCGCTTTCACGATTTTGTGCCATCATTACGCTCAGCAGTTCCCCATGTTCCTGAACCCATACGAGACCCAACTCCACTTCCTGACACTTACTTGCGATCTCCATCACCTCCTCTTGTTCCCGATGCTGTTGTCTTTACAACTGAATGTGACGAATTTGGGTTGTTTCGCGAATATACAACCTTTCCAACGACTGACCCTGAAGCTGAGCAAGCTTTGGACGACCTCTATGATATCCCTGGTGCACCAGCACCCCCTGGACAATGTTCCTCATGGCGGAATAGCATTGGCGTTACTTTGAATGCCGCTCAAGAGAACATCTACCATCCGTTCCTCAACGCGACTGTCTTCCGCCTCATGAATTGGTTCTACAGTGGCTCCAATCAAAAGTCAGTTGGCGAGCTCAACCTCCTTGTTCACGACGTCATCCTGCAGGATGATTTTGATGTCAATCACCTCAAAGACTTTAGTGCTGCTCGGGAACTTCGCTGCCTGGATGTCCCAGATCAAGAAGCTGTCTTTTCATCTGAAACGGGTTGGAAGCAATCTTCGGTCACGGTTTGGTTACCTGTGGACAGACATAAGACGTCTGAATCAATGGCACCGGCATTCGAGATACCTGGTGTCTGGCACCGCGACCTATTGGACGTCATTCAAACAGCTTTTCAAGTCGCCAAAGCTCAGTTCTATCACTTGGTGCCCTTTCGGCTGTTCTGGAAACCAAACCCAGATAGCGAGCCAGAGCGCGTTGTGACGGACCTCTACAATTCGGAGGCTTTTTTGGAAGAACATGAGAAACTTCAGCAGCGGCCAAAGGAAGAAGGTTGCGATCTGGAACGTGTGATCGCCGCGATTATGGTCTGGTCAGATTCGACACATCTGGCCAATTTCGGGCAAGCATCACTGTGGCCAATCTACATTTTTTTTGGGAACCAGTCAAAGTACCAACGAGGAAAGCCATCGAACTTTGCCGCACACCACCTGGCATACATTCCTTCGGTACGTGACTCTCTTTTAATCATTCCGACTTTCTATTAATGTATTCTCCTAGCTTCCTGATGTCATTCTCGATTACTACAAGGAACATTTCGACACAAACGCGTCTCGAGCAACCCTGACCCATCTGAAACGAGAACTTATGCACGCGATCTGGGAATTGATCCTCAACGACAAATTTATGGAGGCATATGAATATGGCTTTGTAGTACAATGTCCGGATGGTGTCCTGCGACAGTTCTATCCACGACTCTTCACCTATTCAGCCGATTATCCCGAAAAGTAGGTTCTGAGTATAATCAATGGTATTGCTAATCGACATTTGACATTAGGGTTCTTCTTGCTACGATCCAGAACCTTGGGAGGTGTCCATGCCCACGGTGCGAGATCAGGAAGGAGTATATAAGTGGTATTGGGACTACAGTTGATCGACAACGCCGCAGTCATAAGCGAGTTGACAGTGATGCGCGGATTGCACAGATTGCCGCAGCGCGCAAGATTATATTTGAAAAGGGAGCAGCAGTCTCAAGCACACAGGTGGAAAACCTCCTCAAGCCGAGATCCGAAGTCCCGACACAGGTAAGTCAATTATTACTCGGTCTATTGATGTTGTTAACGGTTAACCTTTACTAGAATGCATTCTCAAAACGGCTACAGCCATTTGGGTTTGATTTTTTTTCGATGTTTGTTCCAGATCTGCTTCATGAGTTCGAACTTGGTGTCTGGAAGAGCACATTTAAACATCTGGTTCGGATTCTCCATGCGGCAGGGGGGGATCTCATTCAAGAATTGAATCTTCGGTACATAATCGTTCAGTTTTATTGATTCATCTTCTCACAGTATTGCTAGGTACCGACAGGTTGCACCGTTTGGGACATCGACGATTCGGCGCTTTAGTTCAAATGCCTCGGCAATGAAGAAACTAGCAGCGCGTGATTTCGAGGATTTACTTCAGGTGTGTCCAGTATTTTTTTCGTGATAAAGCACCAAGACCTACTAAATTCGTACACTAGTGCGTGATTGCAGTATTTGAAGGACTGCTTCCCAATGCTCGGCACACATCAGCAAACCTGGGGTTTGCTTATAATAGCTTGTAATAGGTCTCCTTTCTTGTAATACGATGTAGCATGCCATAACGTTGTAACATGCCATAGCACTGTAGCATTGTAATGCCATAGCACTGTAATGTGCCATAACACTGTAATGTGCCATAGCATTGTAATGCCATAGCACTGTAATGTGCCATAACGCTGTAATGTGCCATAACACTGTAATGTGCCATAACGCTGTAATGTGCCATAACGCTGTAATGTGCCATAGCATTGTAATGCCATAGCACTGTAATGTGCCATAACACTGTAATGTGCCATAGCATTGTAATGCCATAGCACTGTAATGTGCCATAACACTGTAATGTGCCATAATACTGTAATGTGCCATAACACTGTAATGTGCCATAACACTGTAATGTGCCATAACACTGTAATGTGCCATAGCATTGTAATGCCATAGCACTGTAATGTGCCATAACGCTGTAATGTGCCATAAGTCATCAGGAAAACCTAGTGCCGTCTTTTCAT
>QFDX01002097.1:5000-18992 GCA_003315875.1 Lactifluus piperatus
ATGAATCGTGCCTTCAAAGATACGCTTAGCAAAGACATCGCGGTCAATGCGCTTGTGGATTGCAAAATGCAAAACGATGACCTAGACGCATATAACAGCCGTTTCAATCAGCTTGTACGCGAGGCTGGGTGGAAACGAGATGAAAATGGAACCATAGCGCTCTACAAATCAGGATTGAACAAGAAACTGCTGTTCAATATCCTCGAAAAGGAAAAAGAGGAGGACCTGCCTAGCATGCTAAATGGATGGATTGAAATGGCCATCAAATGGCAATCCAAATACCTCACCCTCAAGTTCGAAATGGGACAGCATGACAGGAGGGACCCGGCAAAACAGAAAGCGCACCTCCTAAAGCTGTTGGGGAATGCAAAAGGCAATCATAATCGCAATTACGTGCGCCCCGAAGATAGGATGGATGTGGATGCCATTGAAATAAACCAAGCCACCCAGAATGCACCAAGGAGAGAACCCAGGACCTGTTACTATTGTCAGAAACCAGGACACCTCAAAAAGGATTGTCGCAAAAGGATTGCTGATGAAGCAAAAGGGAAAACCCAGGCCACCACAGTTAGGACAACCAGAGTCCTTGATGAAGAACAAGAAGACCTTGGAACGTCGATCCAAGAGAAGCTCCATCAAATGAAAGGCGAGGACAGGAGGGCCTTGTTGACCAAGGTCGTAGAAGAGGGTTTTTAGATGACCCGAACTGCGCAGCCTGGTTGCGGGTCTTACGTCCAGATGTCTTGTATATATCGTGAAGGAGAGCATTAAATATACCCATATCCTTTACCAACAAAGACGGAACGGTTGCATCAACAGCCCTAGTTGACAGTGGGGCAACAGAAAATTTCATGGACAAAAGAGCAGTCAAACGACTTGGGATTGGAAGAATAAAACTCGCCCAACCTGTAAAAGTCTCAAATGTGGACGGCACTGCGAACTGAGAAGGGGAAATCACACATTTCTGCCTTCTAGGAATGAAACTCGGGGGAAGAAGACGAGTCCAAAAATTCTTCATCTCAAACCTGGGAGAAGATCGTATCATTCTTGGTTACCCCTGGTTCTACACGTACAACCCTCAAATAGACTGGCAAAAAGGGACAGTAGCGGGACAACCTCTAAAGATGTTTATGGTTAACAACAATATACGATATCGCCTAGCAACCAAGTTAGCCCAAGACATGCAGGCAAATCAAGCCCAAGTCCAAATCAATGCTGTTCAAATCAATAGTGTTAGCCAAGATTGGGCCAACAAAGAACAACGGCATCAGCAGGAAGTAGAAATTCCTGAGAAGTACCAAAGACATGCCGCAGTATTTTCAGAAGAAGGGGTGAAGCGTTTTCCACCAGAACGACCTGAAGACATGGAGATTATCCTTGAAGAAGGGGCGCCGAAAGTCATCAATTGTCACACGATAAACCTGGATAAAGAAAAGAATGATGCCATGAAGGACTTCCTAGACGAAAATTTGAAGAAAGGCTATATCTCACCTTCGAATTCACCTTGGTCAACGCCAGCATTTTTTATTAACAAGACTGGAGGGGGATTACAACCAATTTTCGATTACCGAAAAGTGAATGAGCAAACCAAGAAGGATGTATATCCCTTACCTCGCATCGACGGCCTTTTTGACCAATTGCATGGCACCTGTCTCATGACAAAATTCGACGTCAGAGATGGTTATTACAACATTCGGATCAAACCCAGCAGTAGATGGATTGCGGCAGTTAAAACACCCTTCGGGCTCTATGAGCCAAATGTCATGCCTTTCGGACTGTGCAATGCGCCAGCAGTTTTTCAACGGTTCATGGATCACATATTTGGGCCATTAAAGAAACGTTACCCGCGCTATCTATTCTGGTACATGGACGACATACTTATCGCTACTCCGGACGACCTGAAGTTACACGAAGCAATTGTTCATGCAGTACTCAACGTGCTTGAGAAGGAATCCCTCTTTCTCAAAGCAAAGAAATGTCGCTTTGAACAACGAGAGATAGACTTTCTTGGATACACTATTAGTGAAGGCACCATCAAAATTGATCCAAGCAAGTGGCATGGGCTTGAGGAATGGCCTAGGACCTGCAAGGACGTTAAAGGAGTTAGAACGCTCCTTGGCCTACTTGGTTATCAACGGCAGTTCATACCCAATTTCTCGACAATTGCACACCCTCTAAATGAACTTCTAAGGAAGAACAAGAAGTTCGAATGGACGGAAGAATGTACCCAGGCAGCAAACAAGCTCATCAAACTCGTCACCAGTAATCCAGTCCTGTTAAGACCGGATTTCAAGAAACCCTTTGTCTTGGAAGTCGACGCCTCTCAATACGCCACAGGAGCTATACTCTATCAGCAAGACGGTGAAGAAAGGTGGCAACCGGTGGGATATTATTCCAAGTCATTCAATGAAGCCGAACGAGGTTATGACATTCACGATCGGGAGCTCTTGGCTATCATTTGAGGATTGGAACACTGGCAACATTTGTTGTTAAGCTCTCCGTATAAAGTCACTGTCATCACCGATCATTTGAACCTCAAGTATCACCGCGAAGCTAGAAAAATAAACCGATGTGTGGCGCGATGGATCCCCCGGCTAGGAGATTTCAATATCCAATTGGTGCACAAGCCAGGAGTGATGAATAAAGCAGATCTCTTATCTAGACGACCAGATTTTGATCAAGGAAGAAGCGACAATGAGGAAGTATTGGTCTTGCCACCACATCTCTTCGTCAACGCCATACACATTCCAGAAACACTGGAAGAACTCGTCCTTCATAGCCAGGAAGGTCGACAGCAAGAGCTAAAGCGTCTTTGAGAAGAGGTGGGAATTCAGTCAAAGGGAAACGGATGGTACAAGGATAACGCACTAGTGGTCTTAGACCCAACCTTGTACAAAAAGATTCTCGAGGTTTACCATGATCACGAAACCTCGGGACATCCAGGGATTCTCAAGACGCTTACCATGGTCAAACAGAACTACTGGTGGCCGACCCAGCGAGACTTCATCACGAAGTATGTACAAGGGTGCGCCACATGTCAATCCACGAAGAGTGGGACAACACGTCCCAAAGTGCCCATTATGCCGATCACACCAAAAGAGCAAGCTCCTCCATTTGCTACAATCGCGCTCGACCTCATCACGGATCTACCCTTGTCTCAAGGGTATGACTCTATTCTCACCATTACCGACCACGACTGCAGCAAGGCAGCAGTTTTTATACCATGTCACAAAACGGTCACTGGGGAAGACATCGCCCGACTATATGTCGCCCATGTATTCCCTCACTTTGGGATACCCAGAAAGGTCATTTCCAATCGAGATCCCAGGTTCACGGGAAAGTTCATGAGGGAGTTGTGTAAACAATTACGCATCGAACAGAACATCAGCAGCGCCTATCACCCTCAAACAGATGGACAATCGGAACGAACAAATCAATGGTTGGAACAATACCTTCGAATCTATGGGAATTTCCAGCAGAACAATTGGGCATCCCTTTTGCCCTTGGCCCAATACGTTCACAACGCTTGGCCCAGTGACGTCACCAAAGTTACTCCTTTCGACCTGCTCATGGGGTACACTCCTCAATTATGGCAAACAAAAACGGCGCCGGTGCTTCCAGAAATTGCACGGAGAAAGGAATGGCTCCTTGCATCAAGGGATAGGGCACAAGAAGCTATCAAAAAGGCTCAGGACGTGGTTTTGAAACGAAACATAAGACAAAAAGGGCGTAGGGCATACGTCCCTTTTGAGGAAGGAGACCTTGTCTGGCTGGATGGGAAGAACCTTCACACGTCACATCCTTCACAAAAGCTGGCCCCTAAACGTTATGGACCCTTCAAGGTGATCGATGTTATCAATCCTGTGTCATTCCGATTGGAACTACCAGCCCAATGGAGACAAAAGAAGGTCCATTCGGTGTTCCATGCTGGGCTACTTTCGCCATACAAGGAGACGGAGGAGTACGGAAACAATTACCCACAACCCCCTCCAGACATAATAGAAGGAGAAGAAGAATACGAAGTGGAGCAAATTCTAGGGTCTAGACGACATGGCTGAGAAAAAAAGCTTCAATATTTGGTTAGATGGAAGGGTTATTCCGATGCCCATGACTCTTGGGAACCTGCTGACCAGGTACATGCGTCGGAACTGGTGGAACAATTCTATCAAAACAACAACAAAGCGATAAGGGTGTTGCGTATAAATAACCCACCCAGTTCCTCCTCCCACCCCATCATGCCTTACGTCTCTCCAGACCTCACTGTCACGCCATTCAAAGTACCAGTTGACCAGTCAGAGCGGCCCATCCCAGTGCCTCACCACGAATCCTCTGTCTTCCGCTCTCCCAATAATGTTGTCTTTGTCTCCGTCAATGACCCCGCCCCGTCATTTGACAACTTCCGCCCAATTGCCTTCGGAACCGCCAGGCCTGTCACTCCCGTCCTACAGAGATGTACTCCGATCCAAATCAGCAAAGGCAGAACTTCCTATACCGAAGGTTCAAGTTCAGCCGCCGACCCCGAAGGCAAAGAAGGGGCCATTACCAAGGAACTTCAGCCTGGGACTCCTGACTCCACCATCGACTACTACCTCACGCTTGACTTCCCATACAATCATAAACTTGACAAGCAACTCAGAGCCATCGACATCCCCACCGCCGCAGTTACGGTTGAAAGTACGTGGTCGGTTAACGTCAAAGACAGAGAGGTACAGACCGAGCCCACCTCCACGGAAGACGATGTCATTGAGGTATCAAGTGAAGGATCTGAGGAGGTTCGTAGCGTATCCCCGGAAGCTGGCACGCGACGAGCAGGAGCCACCACCGATGATGGTGGTGACTCAGCTGATCAGCAGGAGTGGGGAGTTGATAGCGTCTGGGACCGGGTGGGCACCGTGGGACACGGTACTGTGCGCGAGGGAGGGGAAGGTGGAAGCGATCTCAGCTATGGAGACTGGCCTCGACTTGTGAGGTTGCAAAACCTCTGGGATTCGAACAAGAAGCTATATGTATGCTTCTTCCGTCTCGGGCCATCTCACCTCACGAAGAACTGTCGCGTCCCTCATGTGCGCTGTGTGCCGGCGCAATGTCAAGTCCCAGAATGGCACGCGCATCGGGGAACGTTTTGCCCAGCTGAACGTTCACGAGAGATCGCTGAGCAGGAGGTGGGCGAGGAGTATCTCAAGTACTTGTCAGGAGTAGGGCAACCCCGAGAAAGGTGGGATGGTGAGGCCACTTACGACTATGATGCTTAGGTGGCACTAAGCCCTAGAGGAGGGGGTACTGTTACGGATCGGTCCGGACCACTGACTAAGCTCTGGATCAGGCGAGGAAGGGCAGTCACATGAGTCCTTATATATTTCTTTTGTTACAATGCATCATCACTCCCAGAGGGCTGTCCTCGTTCGTTGCTATTGTCGTTTTCCCCTTTGTTCTTGTACGGTTACAAAGGGACGGTCAACCTTTATTCTCTTCACATACAATAGCGGACTTGTGTTCCAGTTACGATACAATACGATGTCCCCTATGGGCATCTCGGGTATCTCGGCACGTTCGGGCTTTACTGTACTTCATTGTCCTGGTAGAGTCTGTGCTCAACTGTCCATTGTTCCTAGTTCTCGTTGAAGAGACCTAGAACAATGAACATGAGAGGGGAACTGTCGGGACAATAAGACGTAGGGTCTTATTGTCGAACCCCTTTTGTTCTGAGTAGTACAAGGCAGTACACCTTTCATGTATTTAAGCAGGCAGACTCGAGGACTTATTCCTCAGTCTGGTCTTCGACTCTAATCGACGACTTCTCATCTCTCGTACTCCGAAGTTGCGACTTCAAGGTTTGGTGATCAGTGGAAGAACTCCTCTTCTCTTCTTACCCTCACTCCGGCCTAATAAGCCATTCACGTTTTGCATTGGTGTGTGATAACACCTTTGGTCCTACTGATCACCGCGGTGAGTGCCTTATCTGAATAAGGAGGCACTAATAGGCGAGTCCACATAAGAAGACCTTATTGGATAGCAGTGTCCGGGTTGCAACACAGGGATTGTAGCAGGCCTACATCATTGACAACTTTGTTAGTCAACAGTCAATGCCGAACCGTAACACTATCAAGGTCAACCTCCCCCCTCTACCAACTCTGGCGGAGACCAGTATGGACATTATGCCCATGGATACCAGGGAAGGCGCAGACTATGACCCGGTAGAAGGAGTCTTGAATGCTATTGGCTCACCCAACTCTTTGTTTCTCTCCCAAGACACAGTCTCGATGCTTGGCGCAGCCATTGTCTCAGCAGGGTCTAGGAAGACGGACTACAGGGATACAGTGGTCGGTATCCTTTATATGTCGGATGTGCAGGATAAGTGGCCATTGGTCAATATGATACAGAAGGCGTTCAAGGGCCCGTCTATGCCCTCCACCCAGGAATTCACCCTTCCAGGCTTGGAGGGATTGTTGTGGACGCGTCGGGCGTCAGCTAAGCAGGGTTACTTGAGTAAGTCGGAACGGGGAGGTGCTAGGACAGCCAACAACAGGAGCTCGGGTCTTATGGCCCCCCTCTCGTCGTGCTGGCCCCCTCCTATCAGCCTGGATAGCGCCAAACCCTTTGGCTCTGTCCTCATCAAATTGCGCGATGCCAGTTGTGAATTGGCAGACCTAGATTCGATCGGTGATGGCATCATGCAAGGCGGACTTACCGGGTACTTCTTTGCGAAGGTGTGCCCCTTTTACTTGTGATTGAATTCTAACACTCATCGGGTTAAAGTTAAAGGGAGACAGCCATACACCTGAACCGTGTTTCTGGTGGGTGTTGGTCGCCTATGTTGACGGTTCTCCGCTCGGCGACTACTATGCATTCGCTGAGTGGCTGTGGATGAAGACAGGGAAGCGAGTGGTGAACGAGTCCAAACCCGAGGTTTGCTTCCGGTGCCCTGGGTGCTGGTTGAACGTTGGGCATTCGTCTACCCATGGTCCTGCGGACTGCAGCCAACTCCACAGCTTCAACAAGATCCGTGGCAACGCGAGTCTTCCTGCCATCTCCTTCGGCAAAAACGAGTTCCGATCCATCGCAGCGAAGGAGCCCCCCTCACTTGAGACGTTAGTGAGGGGTCTGACTAGGGAGTTGAAGGATGTTAAGTCCACTTTGACTGGGATGGAAAAGCGGGTGACCAACATAGAACAGAAAGTCGGTCTCAAATGCGCCCCCACCGCCACTAACAAGACTGACAAGAAAGCGGCAGAGAACAACCGGAGTCCAGTCAAGGCTAGCGGGTCTGGAGGCAAGACTGGAAAGGCTGCAGGAGGGTCTGGAGGAAGAGGCGGGAAGTCTGAGGGAGGTGGAAAGTGTGCTAAGACTAGTACCTAAGTGCCCCCGGTTTGTTGATTGGAGTGATGCCATTTCCAAGCGTTTCAAAGGTTCCGGTTCTTCCCTCTCCCCCATTTTCATAGATGACGAGGACATTGCCCCATCTGACTCTGCCTCCAATGGCGACTGATCCTACTTCACCCCCTCCATAGTAGAAGGTGCTCCTTCTCCTCGTGCCCCTAGCGTTGAACTCTAGATAGTAGCGTAACCTACTATACTAGTACATTTTTGTTTGTTGCATGTACCAGTAGCCAGCCTTCAACGGCCGTGGAAAATTTGACTGTCCAGTTTTTTGTTCTAATTGTGTGGCAATGAATGAGCCTTTAACGGCTTTGTACTGGCTACTTGGGGCCAACTAGATGAGGGGTTAAAACTTTAACAAGTCATGTTTGAACTTGGGCCATATTGAGATGCTGAAGTATGCCCCCCTCCCGAAGAAGGCCAGGTGCGCTAGCGAGTTGAAGCTAGGTCGAACAGGACTTTGTTCTTGCATGGCATCATCTTTCTCTACCAAGTGGATGCGTTCGTGAACGTACTGAGGAAACTTGAATTATAAGCATGACACCTACACCCCCCCTACCACACATTGAGGGAGGTGGTGATGTTTATGAGTCATCGCCACCTACCCTGTCTGAATACTTAAAGACTCATAAAGTTCGAGGCAAGCCACGCCTTGGAGATGAGGACCTGAAGCATACTACATGTCTCATCTTGTTTAACACACAAGGGTTTACCATGCAACAGGTATGGACGGAACTGAGGGCCTGTCTAGGGCCTTTAAGCCGCGCCATAAAACTTATCAAACGTGTTAACGGAGTCAACAGAAACCCACACATGGATATGTGGGTTGATGAAGGCTTGGGCTCATCGCTCATTCACGTCATATGACGACAGAATCGTTCACGTCCGTTCGGGTTGGATCATTGGGTCACAGAGGCAGAGCGCGTAACGAGCGGCATTTTGCAGAATGTACACCGACCGGGAGATGAGTTCCGGCGCGCTGCTGTGACCAATTGGCGTGTCAGTCTATGGCAGCCTTGGAAGGAGCGTAGAAACGTCCCCCCAAAACCGTCCCAAATGAGCTCGAAGCTGCAGCATAACCTCACAGCGGTAATGACCTGGAACTGTAATGGCTTCTGGTCGAAACAAAGTGAGATAGCCGAAATGGCAAATACGGAGGGTATAGCGGTGTTGGGCCTGCAAGAAACCCTTGTACAGAAACAACACTACCCTGTCGCCTTGACTGGCTACAGGGCATATGAAAGCCCCCAGATTTGGGTACTCAAACCGGTAGGCTATGGCCGAGGGCAAGGGGATCCCACTTTTGAGCTCGGGGGTATTTTGTATGAGTGGGTAAGTAATTACCTGCTAGTCGCGCAACTCCCCTCTGGAGACCCATGTGTCTAACTCCTGCTGTGAATGGGGGGTTAAACTCCCCCCTAGAACAAGGAGGGTGGGTCAATGGAGGGGTAGATTGGTCCTTGGGCTCCGCAGCCAAAGGCCCATGAGCGGCAAGACTGTCAAATTGCGGGAACGCCCTTGTAAATGCATACTACCCCGTATCTGGAGTTCCTTTTCCTACCTGGGTGAGAGGGCCTGCGTCCCAGGACTCGAAAGAGTGTATGTGACCTGGTGTAATGGCCAGTTGAAGGTAATAATGTTGCATGGCTAGTAATAGCTACCCGTAATCGCGCAGCCAAGTCCGTCCCAGGTGGTGCTGGTGGATGCAGTGCAACGCTTAGATGTCGGTCGGCGGGGTATTCAAACTACCAACCAAGGTGGAGACATGCTTAAGGTATAGGCTTTTTAGTCGGGAAACTGGCGGTGCACCTTAACCTGTAATGGGTGAAGTGTAAATTCTCGTCCTCTGTGAAGGAGGGGTCAAGACCTGCTGTGGTAGGAACTGTGGGTGTGTAGGAACCGCGAGCCACGGTGGACGGACTGCCTAAGACCCATAGTGTTCGGACTCCCCTCTAGAACAAGACATGGAGTAACCTGTAGTCTCTCTGTGAAACCTATCCTAGCATGTGCTAATTATCTGGCTAGTGTGTGGAGTGTAGGAGAGCCCCTGAAAATGTAGGGGGGCCTAGGGCCTGAGCTGACCCTGGGTCACAGTGAAGATAACCTAACTTGATCCGAATGGACCAGAGCACTCCCTGTGGAAGAGAGCCCAATCCTAACTTGACCGCGCCCGAAGGGATCTTGTGTGTGACGAGCAGCTAAGTAGCATCTTAGATGTGGTGAACCTAGGCCTGTAATGGGGTGCCTAAAAGCCATAAGGGCACATGCAGCTGGCTTCTCAACGCCCAACCCTAGAGGTGATGGGAGTCTGGAAAAGGCCGACTGAAGCCAGAGAGTCCCTTGGTTTCATGGACAAAAGGTGATCCAAGAACTCACCTGCGGAAGAGGACTTCAGAGGCATTAGCTTGCTAGTTGACAAGTGGTTGGCCTCGTATGATGTCCCCCATGGACTTTGTTGGTTGGTCCATGTGAAGGTCTTTAACTATGCAGGCTGGCCTGGGCCAACCCACTTCTTGAATATCTACCTCAAATCTGGGGGAAACCATAGAAGAACAAGACAGGAGCAGCTTGCTGTCGTCAAGGGCATTGTGAATAAGGCTTTAGTAAAAGATCGTAATGTGCGCTTTATAATTCTTGGTGACTTTAACGAAGTCCCAGAGAAGGCAATGAAGCACCTGGAGAGTGTGACGGATCCCAACATCCTACTTCCAGTGGCCTCTGTTGGGTCGAACGTCTCTCACTTTCCTGTTCGCGGGACGGCGAGAGCCCTAGACTACTTCATGGTAACAGAAGCAAGCTGGCCCTTGGTCCGGCCCAGCAGGGTACTACGTTCTTATGTGCTAAGTGATCATCGTCCAGTCTTGCTGAGACCTAGGGCAGAAATGCCGGCGGCTAGGCCACGAGTGAGAAGGGAAGTCTTCAATGCAAAGATGATTCGCTTGAAGGGAGATTTGATCGCTAATGACAACATGTGGAAGACCCTCATGACGGAAACACTAGGGACCCCAGGTAATCCTGACCCCACAGTGGAACCGACTGATGATACTGATAACCTCATCTCTGAGGAGGCTAATCGCTTCATCGCGACCTTTGACTCCATGTGCCGTAAACACGGGGCCAAAAAGGTGCAAGAGGGTCCTTCTAGACCTCGTTTCCCTCAAAAATTGAAGGACTTGCTTAAGGCTGTAAAACGTCACAGTAAAACCATGTCCCGTGCTATGAGTGCAGGTCAAGTGCCGAAAGAGCTTGACGTTGTAAAGCTATCCCGTGCCCAGCACAAATTCAAAGTGGAAAAGTGGTGCTGGATTATCCAGAGGAAGCAAAAAACCTTCAGCCAAATTGCAGATGACTTTGTAGCCAACGACCATAGAGCCGTTTGGAGTAAACTGCAATCAATGACTTCTCCTAATGCAGTGGTAGACATACCCAACCCAGTACGCTGTGAAAATGGCACCGTTGTGTATGAAGCCCCCCAAATTATGGAGTGCTTCAGGGAGCATTATGAAGGGTTATTAAACTATGATCCAGATGATCTCTCTTACGATGCAGAGCATTGGAATAATTATGATTTTGGTGATGAGCGCAAGGAGACCATACCAGGTCTTAGTGACAGGCTACAATGGCCTGAAACTCTTGTCACTATCAGGGGGATGAACCTCAACACCTCCCCTGGTAAGGACGCAATACATATAAATGTACTCAAAATCATGGTGTTAGAAGAGTGTATGGCTTGGGTGAAATGGAAGAATCCACATTTCTCCCGCCCAGACTTTGTGTGTCTGGACCTTCCTGAACATGAACTGCCTACCTCCCCCCTGATGCCTCTTGGCAAAGCTTTCTTTGCTCTTCTAGAAAGAACCTGGCAGAGCGGGTGCCTCCCTCAGCAATGGAAGGAGGTACACATTATCAATTTGTATAAGAGTGGCGACTCTGAAGATACGAATAACTATCGTGGTATTAGTCTTATCAGCTCCGCCTTTAAGGTGCTGGTGACTATAATGGCCAACCGCCTTAGTAGGGCTTGCGAGGAAAGAGGCCTGATTGTCAAGGAACAAGCAGGCTTCAGACCCCAAGAGGAAGCAATAGCCCAAGTCATTGCATTGGCCGAAATAGTACGGAGGCGCTACTTGGCAGGCAGACCCACTTATGGGCTCTTTGTCGATTTCAAGAAGGCGTACGATAGGGTCTACCATGGACTCCTATTCAAACTGTTGGATCACCTTGGAATCCGAGGCAGATTTTTACGTCTTGTAGAAAATATGTATATTGACATACTGTACAATACTTTGTCCGTGTAGGGGAATACCTCTCTGCGCCCTTCACCTCTAGACGAAACAGGGTGACCCCATGTCCCCAATTCTCTATATCCTCTTTGTGAACCAGGCCTTAAAAAAGTCTAACCCACAAGGCGTGTCAGTACCTGGCCTTATCCTGGGCCCTGTGGTACCTGGTCTCAAGTATGCTGATGACATACTTTTAGTGCTTCAAGGTCCAGTTCAATAAACCGGAAAATGACCGGGACTGAACCGAACCATAACTGAAAGGGACCGGACTTCCAGTTCAGTTACAGCTGGTTTCACCCTTGAACGGTTCTCGGTCTATCTAATTTGGAATATTGCTAAAACCGCTGAAGAACTGGCTTAAACTGGTCATAACCAGTTCTTCAAGGTTGAGGTACTACTAGTACAGTACATTGTAATATACAACATAATCATTACTCAGTACATCGGGCTCGGAGTTCGAAGTGTGACAAGTAATGCCACCGCATACAATTTTCAGCATTCTCACTCTTTCAATATGGCTAATCCGAAAGCAAGTAAAACTCAAACAAAGAAATTGAACAAGACAGGGGAACAAAACGTGGGTAGCAGGCACAAAAGACAAGCAACTAGTGATGAAGACCGAAGTTCAGACTCGGATGGGGAATGCCAAAGCCCAGTTCAATCTCGAAAGCAAACCAGAAAGAACACCATCGTGGAGGAGATTGACAAGGAAGAGGACTCAGATATAGAGGTTATCGAAGAGGGGGTTGAACCTGGAGAAGATAGCGATGAGGTATTGTATTATGAAGCCACTATGGATCCATTACTAGTACTTACTGGTTGACAGCAAAGTGACCTCGCGTCACAACATCGAGGTGAAATCCCGGAGGTATTGCCTGTAAAGAAGGACACCACCAAAGACCTCTTGTTGATGTTCTCGGACCGTGTAACTGTCATATTCAAGCTTGAGAAAGGGAAGCAAGAAACGTTGACAGGCCGCTGGTGCTTAATATGCAGGTAAGGATCACCACCATTTAGATAGCAGCCAAGGGTGAACAATACTCACGTACTTGCAGGGAGACTAAAGGGTTGAAGGGCGGGAAAAAAAAGGCTTTTCTCACAGGAAGTAATTCGTCCTGCCGAGCACATCTGCGTCAACACTATGACATATACCAGCAACGGTGCAAGGAGAAAAACATACCAGAGAACCACCACTGCATCCCTCGGCACATATGGAGAGCAATGAAGGCCAGAAAGAAACCTGTGATGCAAGGAACACTAGATGGGGTATTCGGGAAGGTGGGGCAACCACAAGGATATAGTAGAGAAGGTGTTCTACATGCCGTTGCACAGTTTGTTGCCTGCGACAATCAGGTGCGGTGTGAAGCGTGGTTGGTGAATCGTAGCTGACAATGATCGACAGGCACTGGCTGTCGCAGGCAAGGACACGTTCCGCAACTGCCTCCTTGCAATGAGGCCCAACGCATTAAGTTTGGATCTCCCAACTACACATGACGTTACAGTGTATATCCACAATCAATTTGTTGAATGGCTCGGGAAGCTGAAAAGCGATATAACTGTAAGTAATCTAAGTCCAAGTCATATCGTCGTCGATTTGTCGACTGCTTACCTTGACAACCAGAGCGCTCCAGGTAAGGTCTCCTCAACTGCAGATGGGTGGACTGCAGACAATACAAAAGCGTCATTCTTGGGGGTGACAGCGCACTGGATCGATGTGAAGGAAGGCAGATGGTCGTTACGCTCAGAGGTGATCGGGTTCAAGGGGATTTCAGGCGAGCATAGTGGTGCGAATTTGGGCAGGTACTTTCTGGGGCTGTGTGACCGCGTGGGTATTTGCAACAAGGAAGGATCAAAGGTACGATCGATTACTGATCATCGTGATAAACGCTGAACACTGAACGCTGATTGGCACTCACTGGCAGCTCCATACGGTGACCCTTGACAACACGTCAAACAACAATACCACCTGTAGGCAATAGCGGGGTAACCCATGGGGTATGAAAGTTGTAACCCATACCCATACCCACTGTGGGTATGGGTATGTGGGTATGTGTGGGTATGGGTAGTGGGTACATGGGTATGTGTGGGTATGGGTAGTGGGTACATGGGTATGAGTGGGTATGGGTAGTGAGTATGTGGGTAGTGGGTATATGGGTACCCTTGGTCTTTGTAAAGTCAAAAAGCATCTGCAAGATATTAGTAGAGGGGTTACACAAATGTGCCTTTGCCCTCACCCTTGCACCCTCACCCTCACCCTTGCATCCTCACCCTCACCCTCACCCTTGCACCCTCACCCTCACCCTTGCACCCTCACCCTCACCCTTGCACCCTC
>QFDX01002097.1:19180-30895 GCA_003315875.1 Lactifluus piperatus
CTTGCCCTTCCCCTCATGTGAGGGCAAGGGTGTGAGGATAAGGGTGAGGGTGAGGGTGAGGGTGAGGGTGAGGGTAAGTACCCATGGCATGTCTACCCATGTGGGTTACCCATGGGTAACACTGTGGGTAACACTGTGGGTAAGTACCCATGTGGGTAGTACCCATGTGCGTAAGTACCCATGTGGGTAGTACCCATGTGCGTAAGTACCCATGGTGGGTAGTACCCATGTGGGTTAGGTACCCAGTATGTGGGTATAGGGGTACCAAAAGCTCTACCCATACCCATACCCACAGCTACCCATACCCACAACCCATGTGGGTATGGTTACCCACCGCTATTGCCTAACCACCTGCGAGACGATTGATTATTTCCATACCTGAAGGAAGTACAGCCCATGGAAAGCTGCCCAGAACCAACTCCCGTGAGTACATCAGCTCATATCAGTGTTCTTTTCTTGGCTGACTTTGTTCAGATGCCTTGAACATGTCGTCAACATCGCTGTCGTAACCGTAATGAGCCGCATCACCAAGATCGCAGCTGTGGAGAATACAGCTGCGATCTGGGAGTATGATCCAGACCTACCTGATAACCGAGTGTTGGGGGGATCTTTGGATGTCATTGCCGCCATCCGCACTATTGCGATCAAGGTATGTTCAGTCATTTGCGCCGATGGATCGATAAACTTACCATTGCACTAGATCCAAGCTTCTAGTCAACGAATCGAGTACTTCGAAAGACTCCAGACTCAATGTAAGATAGCCAACCCACTTAGGATCCCTCTCCACAGCAATGTTCGGTGGGGCTCAGCCTTCAACATGCTCAATCGTTCGTATAAGCTGCGTCAGGTGAGTCAAGTTCAGTTGGTTGCTATCGTCGCCTATCAACTCATCTTGATTTGGCACGCTGCACGCACAGCCAATTGCGCTTTTCTTGAAATCCGCGGACACCCTCTTTGGTCCAATTACGACCATTCGCCACGAGGGCCGGATTCAAAAGAAGATACCATGGAGTGCATTTCAACTCGACAACAGGGACTGGGAACGGATAAGGGATGCATGAGATATACTCAAGGTGTGTGGCCTCCTTGTACCCCTGCTGAACGATAGATTAATGTTTATGTATAGGATTCCAACAACGTCCAACACCATTTCTCTTCAGAACGGCTTCCTACCCTCTGGCGAGCACTTCCTGCGGTAGAGGAGTTACAAACCACATGGGAGGCAAAGTGCGATGATGAGCGCTTTGCCGTTTATCACGAGGCTATCAGTGAAGGGCTAGCAAAGCTACAAAAGTACTATTCGCGCTTCGACGAGAAGCCTAGCTACGTACTTGGGCTCTTCCTTCACCCATACTACAAATTGGACTACATCAAAATGGCTTGGGGTGGCGCGGAGGAACAGGCCCAGGAGCGTGCAGCAGGTAACATACATGCAAAAGATTGGCAGGATGAGGCGAGGCAGATAATAGAGAAGATGGTGAGTCCGACATATATTCCTGCCTTCGAAGACGACTGAATCCACTCACTGGCAGATGGGGGACTATTACCAACGTCGACCTGGTGCCAACCAACGTGCCTCACCTGTAACTGATGAGGAAGACTCGGAACCGATGTCACTATTATCTGACTATGACCGATATCGACGCAGGCGCATCACTCAGGATGGCGGCGAGGGGTGGGCCTCAGAGCTGCGCAGCTACATTAAGGACATATCCGTGGATGTTACGAAGGACACTGATATCATTGAATGGTGGCAGGTACGCTTGTCTCCTCTGTTCTCCTTCACATACTAGTACTAAGCCCATTGATAAGAACCATGCTCAAATCTACCCGACACTTGCCCAAATTGCCCTTGACACCCTCCCTTCACAAGCATCCTCTGTCCCCTGTGAACGATTGTTTTCTGCAAGCAAGCAGGTAGCTGATGATCGCCGTGCTTCCTTGGGTGCAACACGATTTAAGGAACTGCAAATCATGAAGTTTGCATGGCGAAATAATATTGCAGATCTCGCGACTTGGAACTCAAAGCTTGTTGAGGAGGTGAACATGGGTGAATATTGTGAGTTACTTGAAGCAGATAGTCATGCCGCAGAATCTGGTGGAACTGGAGGGGTAACTTTTGACTTGGAGAACTTTGACTCGGACAATTAATAATAGGTGTTGCAGTTGCGGAATAGGCATAATATACCCTAAGTACTGCGAGGGAACCGGTCCAAACTGCGCCTGACTAGTCATGACTGGTTATGTGAGATTTCGGGGAAAAACCAGTTAAAACCGGTTATGCAGCTGGACCGGACCACGCATAACCGGTTCTATATGGTCCAGTCTGGTTAAACCTATTTGGGCTCCGGTTCTGAACCGGTTACAGTCCTGGTTATACCAAAAAAGGTAAAAAAACCGGACTGAACTGGACTTTAAAGCACTACATGATACTTTCTCTATCCTTGTCGCAAGAAGGGCTGGAAGAGAGCTTACAAAGGATCTATGAGTGGGGACAAACCGATGGAATGGAACTAGGTCGGAACAAGTGTGGCGTAATACTGTGGGATGGCAACCGTCCCGTGTGGACAGGGCCCAGGGCCCATTGCATCCTGGATTTAGATGACGATGACGAGCCCCCCCCAGGGGAAGGCTCAACGTTTGAGTCTAGAGCCTTAAGTCATGCTTCCACAGTCTACACTACACCGGAGGGAGAAATCCCTACCGTTCAAGAATACAAGTACTTGGGGGTCACGGTTGACTCTCGACTCGTCTCCCCTCGTACTATCGTTCCGAATGAGCACTCGATGGAGTTAGATTTTGCTCTCTCCCAGGCTAATAAAGGCCTGAAAAGACTACATGTCTTACGTCCGCTCTTAACTGATCGTTTCTGCCCATTGGCATTAAAGGTAGCCTTAGTGAGAAACCAATTATATGGATCAATGCTCTATGGTGCAGAGCTGTTGGGTTTCCAAAAGGTTCATGCAGAACCAATGCAGCGTGTGGTAAACACCGCTGCCAAGTGGATACTGGGACTGCACAGGTCAAATACCTGTACGGACTCTTTCACTCTATGTCTTGAGTTGGGGCTCCCCCCCATCCACCAAGAGCTGTGTGCCATGCACACACGCCTCGCGGCTAAACTCGAGCGCCCTGAAGACCTGGCTTAAAGATCTTTGGGATAGCCCGCCTCCTTCCTTTGGTAATAACCAGACCTGGGTTATGCTTACAAAGAAGAGCATTAAGGGCATAGAGAAAGAAAAGTTCAAATATGATGACTCGGAAGAACACATGCCAGAAGAGCTGTTCCGATGCCTACGTAATTCCTTAGGCGGTGCCCCTCTCCGAGGATGGGCTCAGTTGATGAAAGCTTTGGAGATGAGCGTTCGCTCTAATGACTACTTCTCTGTACTTCATGAACTGATTGGGGCTGGGATGACAGGTGAAACTAGTACAGGGGAGCCATTACAAGAGGCTCTATTCGAATCCCACTGGGGTCGCAACCTTAGTGGGGGGGATGCACTACCGTTGGAGCTGTGGGACAGCCCGATGGAAAGGCGTCTGATGGATGAAGGTCGGGTCCTTCCACCGAACAGGACAAGGTTGGAATTACAGCAAATCAACCTCGTGAAAGACGTAGTCCTGGAGCGGATGATGTCCAGCCAAAGAACCCTTGGGTTCACCATATACGATGAGTTCATGTATGGCGTTACTCAGGGATTCATTAGGGAGGCTGCACAAAAAGTGGATATAGCAGAAGGTGTTCGTTGGCTGTGCCTCATGAGGTGCCATGCATTGCCCTCATTGGAGAATGCCTGGCAACGAATACGTAGATCAGGTCGTCTTCCCCCCTTTGAACAGGGGAAGTGCCCTCTATGCAATTTGCCTCTGCATCCGCGAACGGATTGGATCCATATCTTGATAGTATGCCAGGACCCTAGAGTCCAAGTGGAGCGAGACCGCTGGCTAACATCGAGAATTGACTACTTGCGCCCAAGAGTGCTTCGCATGGGAAAGCCCCACATTCTAGGTGATTGGTGGGAAGTAGACGAGGAGACCGGCTCTGCCGGAGTCCTGTCTGTCTGCCTCCTTGGTGGAACAATGTTGGTTAACAACCAAGAATCGCCATTGTTAGCATATCAGTTCGGTTATGGCAATATTAAGCTACTAACCCCAGGTTTTGGTGAACACCACTACCTACCCGTGGTGCAATTCTTGCAGCATGTCGCCCCCATGTTTGTTTCGACCCTCGTGGACGAACTATATGGAGAAGAGTACAATTTGGACTCTGACACTGCGAGTAGCCTTGACGGTGAGGAAGCCGACGAGGAGGGAGATAGGGGTGATTCCCACTCCCCCCCCAGAGCACCTTCACCTGCGATCAGTGAGTTCGTCCCGCCCATTGAAGCCCCCAATTAGAGGGGCCAGTCCGAGAAATCACACAAGGCTAAGCTCTACGAGTATGCCGGCCCTATAGTACTTGGCTCCAACCATTTACTGGGCCCCACCAGAACGAGGTTCATCGGGTGAAACCCCGGAGAAGGTGCTGTCGAGAGGCAGTGCTGGATCTTTTTCAAGACCCCCTCGCGGACCATGAGAAGACATAACAACTGGATGAGAATGGTGCCCGCCTAACGGCAGGATGTTCTCTGAAGGAAGCTATTATTTGATTGGGGTTGGTTCCGCGCAATGGATTAACGAGATTCCCACTGTCCCTATCTACTATCTAGTGAAACCACAGCCAAGGGAACGGGCTTGGCAGAATCAGCGGGGAAAGAAGACCCTGTTGAGCTTGACTCTAGTTTGACATTGTGAAAAGACATAGAGGGTGTAGCATAAGTGGGAGCTCCGGCGCTGTTGAAATACCACTACCTTTATTGTCTTTTTACTTATTCGATGATGCGGAGCTGGGACGAAAGCGGAAGCGGGTGAAAACTGTAGCTCGTGAATGCAAGTACTCTTTGGTTATCGTAGTCGGAGATACGTGATAGAATAGAAGTTATTGAGATTAGACGACACGCTCTAATGTGACGTTAAAGTTTCGTTATCCTCTACTCTAGGGTAGGGTCTAATTGAACTTAAGCAGTTTACATAGAACAGGGTTCAGAGGGTTGCTGGATTAGAGTCGACCTTAAACGGTTAACTCGGAGCGTGACTAGAGTCCGGCACGTGATGCCTTTGGTGGTTGTTCTTCGGACGCGAGAAAGTGTTAAGACAGGCGCCTATCTTATCTTATCTGATAAGATATGATAAGATACGGAGATGCCATCGGGGATATCGGGGCCTCACGCCCGACTCATGTTCAAGTCCCCGTTCCCTTATCGGGACCTGTACGAGAATGTCTGTTCTGGAAAATCGATTAACCTGAGTAATGTGATAACTGATGATCGGGAGTCGCCTCCTCGCGGCGGATGACGGTAACGGACTATTATCCAGCTAAGAACTCCCAAGTCTCGACCCTAGTCTATGACGAAAGGAAGAGAAAAAGAATGTCCCTAATAGAAACAGCTGACCTGACGGTGTTTTGGGGTGCGAACGGAGCTTCCCCTTCGGGGTTGAGGTACTGTGACCGCCCTAATCCCCCTGATGGAAGGCATGCCGAAATGACGGAAATTACACACAATTAGACCTAGAATGGGCTCTGGTTGATGCTTAGAACAACAGTGGTATACCCATTAAGCAAGGGTCCCTATCACGACATAAGTGCCATTATGTGTTGCATCAATAATGTCATTTGATGCGGGGGTTCTGGAAAATTTTCGTGTCACCAACAACACATGACACCGTGTGAAGTACTGACTCGTCTCGTCTATTTAAGTTGTCCTCTATCGTGAAAGACAACCCAGAACCCCCAGTTCTACTCTCAACTGTATACTCTCTCTACTCTTTGTTCAGCCTCTATGTCTTCTGCTCCAGCTCTCTCCCGTGCCTCCTCCAACCAGCCCGCTGATTTGGGGGTGGCCCCTCCTACTGACTCTTCCAAGCGGACCAAACGGTCTGTTACCAGGACTATCAAGGTCAACCTTCCCCCTCTACCTACTCTGGCAGCGACCGCTATGGACGTTACGCCCATGGACACCAGGGAAGGCGCGGACTACGACCCAGCAGAAGGAGTCTTGAACGCTATTGGCTCACCCGACTCTTTGTTTCTCTCCCAAGACACAGTTACGATGCTTGGCGCAGCCATCGTCTCAGCAGGGTCTAGGAAGACGGACTACAGGGATACAGTGGTCGGTATCCTTTATATGTCGGACGTGCAGGATAAGTGGCCTTTGGTCAATATGATACAGAAGGCGTTCGAGGGCCCGTCTATGCCCACCACCCAGGAATTCACCCTTCCTGGTTTGGAGGGATTGTTGTGGACGCGTCGGGCGTCAGCGAAGCAGGGCTACCTGAGTAAGTCGGAACGGGGAGGCTCTCGGACAGCCAACAACAGGAGCTCGGGCCTTATGGCCCCCCTCTCGTCGTGCTGGCCCCCTCCTATCGGCCTGGATGGCGCCAAATCCTTTGGCTCTGTCCTCATCAAATTGCGCGATGCCAGTTGTGAATTGGCGGACCTAGATTCGATCGGTGATGGCATCACGCAAGGCGGACTTACCGGGTACTTCTTTGCGAAGGTGTGCCCCTTTTACTTGTGATTGAATTCTAACACTCATCGGGTTAAAGTTAAAGGGAGACGGCTGTACACCCGACCCGTGCTTCTGGTGGGTGTCGGTCGCCTATGTTGACGGTTCTCCACTTGGCGACTACTATGCATTCGCTGAGTGGCTGTGGAAGAAGACAGGGGAGCGAGTGGTGAACGAGTCCAAGCCCGAGGTCTGCTTCTGGTGCCCTGGGTGCTGGTTGAACGTCGGGCATTCATCTACCCATGGTCCTGTGGACTGCAGCCAACTCCACAGCTTCAATAAGATTCGCGGCAACGCGAGCCTTCCTGCCATCTCCTTCGGCAAAAACGAGTTCCGATCCATCGCAGCGAAGGAGCCCCCCTCACTTGAGACGTTAGTGAGGGGTCTAACTAGGGAGTTGAAGGACGTCAAGTCCTCTTTGACTGGGATGGAAAAGCGGGTGACCAACATAGAACAGAAGGTCGGTCTCAAACGCGCTCCCACCGCCGCTAACAAGACTGACAAGAAAGCGGCAGAGAACAACCGGAGTCCACTCAAGGCTAGCGGGTCTGGAGGCAAGACTGGAAAGGCTGCAGGAGGGTCTGGAGGAAGAAGCGGGAAGTCTGAGGGAGGTGGAAAGCATGCTAAGACTAGTACCTAAGTGCCCCCGGTTTGTTGATTGGAGTGACGCCATTTCCAAGCGTTTCAAAGGTTCCGGCTCTTCCCTCTCCCCCATTTTCGTAGATGATGAGGACATTGCCCCATCTGACTCCGCCTCCAATGGCGACCGTTCCTACTTCACCCCCTCCATAGTAGAAGGTGCCCCTTCTCCTCGTGCCCCTAGCGTTGAACTCTAGATAGTAGCGTAACCTACTATACTAGTACATTTTGTTTGTTGCATGTACCAGTAGCCGGCCTTCAACGGCCGTGGAAAATTTGACTGTCCAGTTTTGTTCTAATTGTGTGGCAATGAATGAGCCTTTAACGGCTTTGTACTGGCTACTTGGGGCCGACTAGATGAGGGGTTAAAACTTTAACAAGTCGCATTCGAACTTGGGCCATATTGAGATGCTGAAGTATGCCCCCCTCCCAAAGAAGGCCAGGTGCGCTAGCGAGTTGAAACTAGGTCGAATGGGACTTTGTTCTTGCGTGGCATCGTCTTCCTCTACCAAGTGGATGCGTTCGCGAATGCACTGAGGAAATTTGGATTATAAACATGACACCTACACCCCCCCTACCACGCACTGAGGGAGGTGGTGATGTTTATGAGTCATCACCACCTACCCTGTCTGAATACTTAAAGACTCATAAAGTCCGAGGCAAGCCACGCCTTGGAGATGAGGACCTGAAGCATACTACACGTCTCATCTTGTTTAACACACAAGGCTTTACCGTGCAACAGGTATGGACGGAACTGAGGGCCTGTCTAGGGCCTTTAAGCCGCGCCATAAAACTTATCAAACGTGTCAACGGAGTCAACAGAAACCCACACATGGATATGTGGGTTGATGAAGGCTTGGGCTCATCGCTCATTCACGTCATACGACGACAGAATCGTTCACGTCCATTTGGGTTGGATCATTGGATCACAGAGGCAGAGCGTGTAACGAGCGGCATTTTGCAGAATGTACGCCGACCGGGAGATGAGTTCCGGCGCGCTGCTGTGACCAATTGGCGTGTCAGTTTATGGCAGCCTTGGAAGGAGCGTAGAAACGTCCCCCCAAAACCGTCCCAAATAATTTCACTGCTGCAGCGTAACCTCACTGCGGTAATGACCTGGAACTGTAATGGCTTCTGGTCAAAGCAAAGTGAGATAGCCAAAACGGCAAATACGGAGGGTATAGCGGTGTTGGGCCTGCAAGAAACCCTTGTACAGAAACAACACTACCCTGTCGCCTTGACTGGCTATAGGGCATATGAAAGCCCCTAGATCTG
The DNA here is from genome assembly GCA_003315875.1 of Lactifluus piperatus. Taxonomy (NCBI): domain Eukaryota; kingdom Fungi; phylum Basidiomycota; class Agaricomycetes; order Russulales; family Russulaceae; genus Lactifluus; species Lactifluus piperatus. The sequence goes on from QFDX01002097.1 coordinate 27,700, forward strand.
GGTACTCGAACCGGTAAGCTACGGCCGAGGGCAAGGGGATCCCACTTTTGAGCTCGGGGGTATTTTGTATGAGTGGGTAAGTAATTACCTGCTAGTCGCGCAACTCCCCTCTGGAGACCCATGTGTCTAACTCCCACTGTGAAGGGGGGGTTAAACTCCCCCCTAGAACAAGGAGGGTGGGTCAATGGAGGGGTAGATTGGTCCTTGGGCTCCGCAGCCAAAGGCCCATGAGCGGCAAGACCGTCAAATTGCGGGAATGCCCTTGTAAATGCATACTACCCCGTATCTGGAGTTCCTTTTCCTACCTGGGTGAGAGGGCCTGCATCCCAGGACTCGAAAGAGTGTACGTGACCTGGTGTAATGGCCAGTTGAAGGTAATAATGTTGCATGACTGGGAACAGTCACGGGTAATCGCGCAGCCAAGTCCATCCCAGGTGGTGCTGGCGGATGCAGTTCAACGCTTAGATGTCGGTCGGCGGGGTATACAGACCACCAACCAAGGTGGAGACCCGCTTAAGGTATAGGCTTTTTAGTCGGGAAACCGGCGGTGCACCTTAACCTGTAATGGGTGAAGTGTAAATTCTCGTCCTCTGTGAAGGAGGGGTCAAGACCTGCTGCGGTAGGAACTGTGGGTGTGTAGGAACCACAAGCTACGGTGGACGGACTGCCTAAGACCTATGGTGTTCGGACTCCCCTCTAGAACAAGACGTGGAGTAACCTGTAGTCTCTCTGTAAAACCTATCCTAGCATGTGTTAATTATCTGGCTAGTGTGTGGAGTGTAGGAGAGCCCCCGAAAATGTAGGGGGGCCTAGGGCCTGAGCTGACCCTGGGTCACGGTGAAGATAATCTAACTCAATCCAAATGGACCAGAGCACTCCCTGTGGAAGAGAGCCCAATCCTAACTGGACCGCGCCTGAAGGGATCTTGTGTGTGACGAGCAGCTAAGCAGCATCTTAGACGTGGTGAACCTAGGCCTGTAATGGGGTGCCTAAAAGCCATAAGGGCACATGCAGCTGGCTTCTCAACGCCCAACCCTAGAGGTGACGGGAGTCTGGAGAAGGCCGACTGAAGCCGGAGAGTCCCTCGGTTTCATGGACAAAAGGTGATCCAAGAACTCACCTGCGGAAGAGGATTTCAGAGGCATTAGCTTGCTAGTTGACAAGCGGTTGGCCTCGTATGACGTCCCCCATGGACTTTGTTGGTTGGTCCATGTGAAGGTCTTTAACTATGCGGGTTGGCCTGGGCCGACCCACTTCTTGAATGTTTACCTCAAATCTGGGGGAAACCATAGAAGGACAAGACGAGAGCAACTTGCTATTGTTAAGGGCATTGTGAATAAGGCTTTGGCAAAAGATCGTAATGTGCGCTTCATAATTCTTGGTGACTTCAATGAAGTCCCAGAGAAAGCAATGAAACACCTGGAGAGTGTGACGGATCCCAACGTCCTACTTCCAGTGGCCTCTTTGGGTCAAACGTCTCTCATTTCCCCATTCGCGGGATGGCGAGAGCCCTAGACTACTTCATGGTAACAGAAGCGAGCCGGCCTCTAGTCCGGCCCAGCAGGGTACTACGTTCTTATGTGCTAAGTGATCATCGTCCAGTCTTACTAAGACCTAGGGCAGAAATGCCAGCGGCTAGGCCACGAGTGAGAAGGGAAGTCTTCGACGCAAAGATGATTCGCTTGAAGGGAGATTTGATTGCTAACGACAACATGTGGAAGACCCTCATGACGGAAACACTAGGGACCCCAGGTAACCCTGATCCCACAGTGGAGCCGACTGATGATACCGATAACCTCATCTCTGAGGAGGCCAATCGCTTCATCGCGACCTTTGACTCTGTGTGCCGTAAACACGGAGCAAAAAAGGTGCAAGAGGGCCCTTCTAGACCTCATTTCCCTCGAAAATTGAAGGATTTGCTTAAAGCTGTAAAGCGTCACGGTAAAACCGTGTCCCGTGCCATGAGTGCGGGTCAAGTGCCGAAAGAACTTGACGTTGTAAAGCTATCCCGCGCCCAGCACAAATTCAAAGTGGAAAAGCGGTGCTGGATTAGGCTATATCACGGGTATACCGCGGGTACAGTTTTCAACAACCGTAACCGTACCCGCAAGCACACCCATCTTCACGGGTATGGGTATAAACCCGTACAAGACATATACGGGTATCATCAATTACCGCGGTACCACCAGTACCCGCGGTGAGAACATCAAACTTGACCAAAAATATCCTACTACTTCGGGGTATATAGAAATAACTCTGGCAACTAGTCTTCAGCATCAATATCCACTCGTCTCCTCTTCTTCACCCTCAACGCTGATAACAAATCCCCTAGAAACAGAAGGTCGTGTCAGCTCCATGACCCAAGGCACAAGTAAGCACGAATTGACGATGGGGAAAGTCGATTGCGTGTGAAGTGAAGTAATTGGCGACCTTGAGAAAAGACCCGTTCTACTGCGGTGGAGGTTGCTATGTGATCTTAGCTAGAGCAGAAACAAAGCCAGTAAAAGAAGACTAACCAGGAATACTTAAAAAGTCTAATGCCATGCGTGAAAGGGTCGGATATATAGGGCGGTTGTCGATCCACCACTTCAAGGGGTCCTTCACGTTTTCGACCACGCTCCGTAGGTAAGCATCAAGTTCGCTGGTCTGTGATGAGGTGCCGACCGAGAAGTCAGCGAAGTCAATGAAGTCGTTCGCATGTTTCTGTATCACTTGTTAATCAGAGCCAGAGCAACGAACATTACTAACTCTTACTCACATTATCGCTCTGTTCCTCAGCGTCGCTGGTACCAGAAACCGTCTCCTTTATCTCATAGTTGACCACATATTCCTCACGAACTAGATTCTCTGCCATGTCGATCCACTCATCGTCCCATTGATGTTGCTGGAAGTATTCTAATTTGAGACCGGGATGTAGAACTGCAGAGTAAAAGTTAGCAGGCACCAAGAAATAGAAGCCGCTACATTACCCATGGCAATTCTGTAGACAGATGAGAGATCGGTTATTGAGTAATACCGATCCAACTTTCTTTGGGCCAATTTCATCGCAACAAGTATAGACGGATGGTACTCCTTTTTTGTCTGAAGGTTGAGGGTGTTGTGAAGACGGTCCATTGCCGGAATCACAGCTGCAATACTTGCTGTGTTGCCAGAAAAAAAAAGCGTAGCCTTCTTGTATTGCTGTAAAGAACATCGC
>QFDX01002099.1:0-18066 GCA_003315875.1 Lactifluus piperatus
GAATTTTTTGTACATGTTCTCTTTGTAAGAACAGACTGCTACACCTTGTGATGGAAACTGAAGGTGTACGCGTCTCCTTTTACCTTACACCTATCCCCTTGTCTCTCGGTTCTGCGCTACTGTCTCGGTCTCATATGTGCAACTTACGACGCGCGTCGCGTTACAAGCCTCGCCATTGGTTCTTCTTACTATCTCTTTGTGAGTCTACTTACAGTTTTGGCCTTGGTACTTTCATACAAGTGGTTTGTCTTGCTACTCTCGTCACGCGTTACTTACATCGTACGGGACAGTAGTACTCATGTATAAAAAGGCTCTGAGTTGCTCCAATGTAATGCAGCGAATTTCGCCGCTATCTTCTCTCCTCCAATCCTGTGTGCACTTGAGAATTCCTCATCAACGCCGGCTCTTCTCTTGTATTAAGTCTGTTCGCGGAATCTCCTTTATCATCTATACTTCCCATCCTTCCAGTATTCGAACTCACACGTGCGCTCCTTCGGATCGCTACTACACCTTATTGGATATTCGTACGTTCCGGTTGTATTCGTTGTTGACAGACATGAGCATGGACGCAGCAGTTCGGCGAAGATGTTTATCCCACGTCGCAGGTTGCGCAAGGAGTCCGCTTGTGAGTAGGAATTGCTTCATTAAGCTGCGGCATCTGATATGACTCGACAACAGAGTTGCTGGGGTCCTCATGGGAGGCCTTGCGCATTTTGCGCTCAGAACGAGAAAAGGAATGGCCATAATACAATAAATATACGCACAGGGTGCAGTAATTCTAGAATCCCATGTTTAATCCACCTCAGAGAATTTTAGCAGCGACAATATTACGGGTACGGTCAGAGTAGATTCCGGCGCGACGGTCAAGCAAATCTGCCGCCACCTTCTGGGTAATGAGGACAATGATAGGTTGCCCGGCCGGACTGAGGTAGAGGATATCGCCTAGGGAGACATCAGAAAGAATCACGGAGAAACCTTCGAAAACTGACCAAATTCTTGTATCCACTGGGTGAATTTGAGCCATTGCTTGTTACGCATATCCTACCAGGTCCATGCCAGCACATAAAAATTACGATCTGCAGTTGTACCGTTCCATTGCAATTCGCAACGCGGTGAATATAGATCCCATGCTCTTCTATTCACAAAGTGCCACCACTGGCACTGTTTCAGCTGAGTATAGATGCAACCGAGGGGGTACGTGACACGGCGCGCCAAGATTTTTAGATTAGAAAACGGTCGAGGCCTGGTGTAATTCGCAATTGGGCTAGAGAAACTTCGCGCAATGATCTGCAGGCCTGTACTGTATCGTATAGTCCTTTTTGCGAGCGTATTTCCCGCGACATCGGTGCTCGGGCCGAGATGCACATTCAGTTCGACTCGTCAGACGAAATGACACGAGCGGCCCCTTGCCTTTCCACATACAAGTTTTCACTTTATCCGGCGTGTATTCGGATGAGTTGTAGACAAGACTTCCGTGACTCTAACGACTCCGTATTATCCCTGTCTAGTCCGACGTGATTGCGTTGAACGTGGCGATATAATGGGAGGCACGGGAGTCTGACGACGAGGATCTTTAATCGCAAGTGCCACAGCTGTCACTGACATTCTGTCAAATGTGTGGCGGTGAACGGTGTCGAGGGTCGTAGCCCTGACCTTGATCTACAGCACAAAGTAGCTAGCTCCACCATTGCTAATGCTTGAAATTTGATCTCTGAGCCTGAGGTAGGTCGGGCACGTCAATATGCAGTAGATAGGATGCGGAAGAGTGGCGGGGTTGATGTAAGGTCAGCCCCCGCGTTGGGCCCGGAACGGAACAGAACGACGTGTCGGAGCGCCCGCAGCTCCGACCCCCGTTTTCGACCTACGACGACCCTCCCTCAACATCACGCGTGCCTTGCTTATACCACTTATCGCTTTATTATTGGCGATCTGGACTCCTACTAGGACATTAAAGGCTACACTATACGAGGTTGCCGTTTCATAATTTGATCTGTGCTATCTTTCCACACACATCTACTTTGGCTCTCTCCTTGTTCCTAAATGGTACTTGCTTTGGACCTCTGACAGCGAGAATGCCTCGCTCTGGGCTCGGACATTTGTGTGCCCTTTTCTCTTCCCTCTCTCATCGTTCTCCTCTCTCTTTCCTCTCGGACTCACAGGCGCGCTCCGACCCGCGCTACATTGAGTCTCTCTAGATGGCTTCGATGATCTCAACTTTGATCCTACAGCGACGTTACGATAGATGATTCACCGTATCCGGAAGTCCGGTCTGCTGTTGCCAACACAGACGACCCCGAGATGTATCCATCTACATTTCATGCTTGCGCTGCCAATTTAGGTTCAACAGCTCGGATTAGTCCGGTGCCACGTGTTCTCAACGTGGCGATAACTTATCGTCAGGATCACGCACAACACTCTATAAATCTTCCATGTCCAACCCTCCTCTCGAATCCATCCGCGTAGAGGATATACCTGGTGAGAGGGGAGACGCACGTATGTCACTCCTACTCCACTTCATCCCCTTTCAACTTAATCCTTATCTGGTGTACAGGTGGCAACCCCGATGTCCATCAGTCAGCGCAAAATCAACCCTTCCAGGGACAATCCAACTTTGCTGATGGATCGGGGCACATGTTCAACATGTACAACAAGATGACAGAGGAAGAAGACAATAAAATGACAGATCGCTGGCAAAAGGATGCTGATGGCATTCTTATTTTTGTGAGTGCGAATCCTAGCTTCCATATCGCTTCGCTTTGACATACTTGAACATTCCAGACTGGATTGTTCTCTGCTACGGTCGCCGCATTAGTCGCGGTATCCATCCAGGACTTGAGGCCAAATCCTCAGGATACATCTGCATTCTACCTTGAGAAGATCTTTGAACTCCTTGCTGATCCTAATGTATCTCGCTCATCAATCCTTGCCACATCAACTAAGCCACCACCGTTCTCTCCACCGAAATATGCGATCTGGGTTAACTCACTGTGGTTTCTGAGCTTGGCAATGAGTCTTACATGTGCTCTACTGGCGACATTGTTACAACAATGGGCACGTCGATATCTCACAATCACACAGCCACCTCGATACAGTCCTCATAAGCGAGCTCGGATCCGTGCATTCTTCGCGGATGGAATTGAAAATCTTCATCTGCCATGGGCGGTTGAAGTATTGCCTACCTTGCTACACACATCACTGTTCCTTTTCTTTTCTGGTCTGCTCATTTTCTTATTCAACATTGACCATACTGTGTTCAGCATTGTGGTTTGGTGGGTAGGACTGACTGTGGGCGTATATGGATGTATCACGGTGATGCCGATCTTCCGTCACGACAGTCCCTACTATGCCCCCCTTTCTTTGACTGTGTGGTTGGTTTATACTTGGGTGGTATATGGAGTTTTCCGTATTCTTATATTCACCATGCGTATTGTTCGCTATTTCTTTCATGTCTCCGCCCTCACTAGTCTCTTTAGATATCAATATCATACTTATATACGGCTCTCGAGGGGTATGTTGAAGGCAGCGCAAGAAAGTGCATCGAAATTGTCAGCGGAGATCGACGGCCAGGTGTTGAATTGGTTATTTGATGCTCTGGACGAAGACCATGAACTTTTACAGTTCTTCGAGGCTATCCCTGGCTTCTGTGGCTCAAAAGTGGTCGACAAACCCAGAGAAAGGCTTGTAGATCTGAATGGTCAGAACTTGGGCTTGGCTATCGAGGGATTCTTTAGCCGCACCTGGTCATCTAGTTTACTCTCCAATGAAGTCAAACAACGTCGGATCGCGGTCTGTACCCAAGCCATCGATGCACTAAATCACGAATTCCCGTCATACTTCTTCGTTGTGGAATGTTTCGACTCAGCCAGCGATGAGACATTAAGGTCCGTTCAACTGGGGCACTTTCTTAGAAGCCGATGCCCGGCAGTCCGTCATAGCGGTGATAACACTGCTTTATATACACAAGCGATAGTTGCTGGCATCATTGCAACGGTCCAGGGACGGGATTCCCGTTGGGAGGCGCTTGTCAAGGATCAATTAGGGATATCAGAAGATGTGCTCCAAGATTACCTTGCACATGGTGACAGTGTATTACTTGCCAACTTCATCCACTTCAATCGTCACTTCTGTCACGTGCCCGTCTTCATCCTATTCCTGGTTCAACGACGAATTTCCCAATTCGACATTCGAAATACTCTTCCTGGACTGCAGCATGACTTCTGTGCTTTATGGAACGAAATTGTTCGCGAAGAGTCTGATGACCTTCCTTTCTGGTTTCTGAGACCCATTCGACATCTTTATATCGCTTTACATCAAGGCACCGATGCTGCTCCGACTGCCTTCACTGCTTCCACCGACAATGATGACCCCATCTTTTTTCGACGATCCTCGTATCCATTGTGCAACATCCCCGATCATCACCCCAATATCAACAATGTCGCCGCAACAAACTGAGAACACTCACCCTCCCACCATCCCCCAGCTCACTGCCCTGCCTCTTCACACCGTTCTAAACGCCATCACTCCTTTCACAGTGCCTGACGCGTCATCTTTCCCTGTACCGACCGCAGATCGTAACCGCATACATCTTGCAGAAGAGTCCTCACCGCATGGTGTATCTCTCGCTACCCAAATTATTCCGCCTTTCGTCGACTCTGCTACTACTTCACTCGACTCTACACAAACTCCCACTGACGCCTCCGCCATCTCTCCCACGATCAACCTAGATTCGGGCCCTCTTCCCCTCACGGCAGTGTCGACTTCCACCCCTCGTCAACACTTCTCCCCTCTATCTGGTGATCCTCTCGATCCGCAACATCTCGATGTTTTCCCTGGCATTCTATCATCACCTTTCCTGGCCCCAGTTCCAAGCAACACGCTTCCTGCACACCCCGAGTTGTCCTCAATATCTCCGGCATCCCGAATTGACCGAGTGACACCTGGACCCGTCCTCGTTTCTTCCACGTTAGCAACGACTGTTTCTCTCACGGCGCCGCAGGGGACCTCTCGTTCTGACCCAAGCACAGCACAGAATGACGGCTCCTTCGATAACTGCTCAAATTCCGTAGAGCCGATTTTGTCCCACCCTGATATAGTTGCAGATGTTTCGCGTCATTCCCTCGACACCATACCTCCCTCTCGCGACCTTGATTGTCCGAGCACAGGTGAAAATATTGACCAGCCTCCACCTATTCCACGTACAATCGTACTTTGTAGGACATCGCAGGACCTTTGTAAGGGTAGACCCCTTGCTGACCCCGTAACGCGTACATTTGACCTGCCTTTCGCTCACCGTCCTTATCCACCTCTCCTACACATCTTCACCACCGTCCTCCTCACGATCACTTGCCTGTTTTACATCCCCTCACGTCTGCGCCCACGTCACTGCCTCGATCACACTTTCTGCGATACCCCTGAAGCCTCGGACACGCCACCACGCTCCCCTTTGCCTGCTTCCGTGTTGCTGTGCTACCTCTGCCACAACTCAGCTACGTTCGGACTGACCTTGCTCATGTGTCCTTGTCTCAAAGCCCCATGTTTTCCCTTTCCGTATGCCTCGTTTGTTTTGATCGGTTTTGGATCGCCTCGCGTCTCCCTTTGTTCGCTTCCTGTAATGTTCTTTTCATCGTCCCTTTCGTCGATCCATCTATCAAGACAGCGCGCAGGGCCACTTGCTGTGCCTCACGTTGCGTCTTGGGTGAATTTTTTGTACATGTTCTCTTTGTAAGAACAGACTGCTACACCTTGTGATGGAAACTGAAGGTGTACGCGTCTCCTTTTACCTTACATCTATCCCCTTGTCTCTCGGTTCTGCGCTACTGTCTCGGTCTCATGTGTGCAACTTACGATGCGCGTCGCGTTACAAGCCTCGCCATTGGTTCTTCTTACTATCTCTTTGTGAGTCTACTTACAGGTTTGGCCTTGGTACTTTCATACAAGTGGTTTGTCTTGCTACTCTCGTCATGCGTTACTTACATCGTACGGGACAGTAGTACTCGTGTATAAAAAGTCTCTGAATTGCTCCAATGTAAAGCAGCGAATTTCGCCGCAATCTTCTCCTCCAATCCTGTGTGCACTTGAGAATTCCTCATCAATGCCGCCTCTTCTCTTGTATTAAGTCTGTTCGCGGAATCTCCTTTATCATCTATACTTCCCATCCTTCTAGTATTCGAACTCACACGTGCGCTCCCTCGGAGCGCTACTACACCTTATTGGATATTCGTACGTTCCGGTTGTATTCGTTGTGACCGTTGTTACCAAGTCAAGGTTTCTCCTTAGATCCATTTCGGAAACATCCGGCGGTGTATCATGTATGACAGACATGAGCATGGACGCAGCAGTTCGGCGAAGATGTTTATCCCACGTTGCAGGTTGCGCAAGGAGTCCGCTTGTGAGCAGGATTGCTTCATTAAGCTGCGGCATCTTATATGGCTCGACAACAGAGTTGCTGGGGTCGCGCTCAGAACGAGAAAAGGAATGGCCATATTCAATACAGTAATTCTAGGATCCCATGTTTATTAATAATCCACCTCAGAGAATTTCAGCAGCGACAATATTACGGGTACGGTCAGAGTAGATTTCGGCGCGACGGTCAAGCAAATCTGCCGCCACCTTCTGGGTAATGACGACAATGATAGGTTTCCCGGCCGCACTGAGGTAGAGGATATCGCCTAGGGAGACATCAGAAAGAATCACGGAGAAACCTTCGAAAATTGACCAAATTCTTATATCCACTGGGTGAATTTGAGCCATTGCTTGTTACGCATATCCTACCAGGTCCATGCCAGCACATAAAAATTACGATCTGCAGTTGTACCGTTCCATTGCAATTCGCAACGCGGTGAATATAGATCCCATGCTCTTCTATTCACAAAGTGCCACCACTGGCACTGTTTCAGCTGAGTATAGATGCAACCGAGGGGGTACGTGACACGGCGCGCCAAGATTTTTAGATTAGAAAACGGTCGAGGCCTGGTGTAATTCGCAATCGGGCCAGGGAAACTTCGCGCAATGATCTGCAGGCCTGTACTGTATCGTATAGTCCTTTTTGCGAGCGTATTTCCCGCGAGACATCGGTGCTCGGGCCGAGATGCACATTCAGTTCGACTCCGACGACTCGTCAGACGAAATGACACGAGCGGCCCCTTGCCTTTCCACATGCAAGTTTTCACTTTATCCGGCGTATATTCGGGTGAGTTGTAGACAAGAATTCCGTGTCTCTAGTGACTCCGTATTCTCCCTGTCTAGTCCGACGTGATTGCATTGAACGTGGCGATATAATGGGAGGCACGGGAGTCTGACGACGAGGATCTTTAATCGCAAGTGCAACAGTTGTCACTGACATTCTGTCAAATGTGTGGCGGTGAACGGTGTCGAGGGTCGTAGCCCTGACGTTGATCTACAGCACAAAGTAGCTAGCTCCACCATTGCTAATGATTGTGAAATTTGATCTCTGAGCCTGAGGCATGTCGGGCACGTCAATATGCAGTAGATAGGATGCGGAAGAGTGGCGGGGTTGATGTAAGGTCGGCCCCTGCGTTGGGCCCGGAACGGAACAGAACGACGCGTCGGAGCGCCCGCAGTTCCGACCCCCGTTTTCGACCTACGACGACCCTCCCTCAATATCACGCGTGCCTTGCTTATACCACTTATCGCTTTATTGTTGGTGATCTGGACTCCTACTAGGACGTGAAAGACTACACTATACGAGGTTGCCGTTTCATAATTTGATCTGTGCAGACTGCTATCTTTCCACATACATCTACTTTGGCTCTCTCCTTGTTCCTAAATGGTACTTGTTTTAGACCTCTGACAGCGAGAATGCCTCGCTCTGGGCTCGGACCTTTGTGTGCCCCTTTCTCTTCTCTCTCTCATTGTTCTCCTCTCTCTTTCCTCCCGGACTCACAGGCGCGCTCCGACCCACGCTACATTGAGTCTCTCTAGATGGCTTCGATGGTCTCAACTCTGATCCTACAGCGACGTTACGATAGATGATTCACCGTATCCGGAAGTCCGGTCTGCTGTTGCTAACACAGATGACCCCGAGATGTATCCATCTACATTTCATGCTTGCGTCGCCAATTTAGGTTCAACAGCTCGGATTGGTCCGCTGCCACGTGTTCTCAAAGTGGCGAACTCGTATCGTCAAGATCACGCACAACTTGTCTTATCTTACACATCATCTCTCACTCTATAAATCTTCCATGTCCAACCCTCCTCTCGAATCCATCCGCGTAGAGGATATACCTGGTGAAAGGGGAGACGCACGTATGTCACTCCTACTCCGCTTGATCCCCTTTCAACTTAATCCTTATCTGGTGTACAGGTGCCAACCCCGATGTCCATCAGTCAGCGCAAAACCAACCCCTCCAGGGACAATCCAACTTTTCTGATGGATCGGGGCACATGTTCAACATGTACAACAATATGACAAAGGAAGAAGACAATAAAATGACAGATCATTGGCAAAAGGATGCTGATGGCATCCTTATTTTTGTGAGTGCGAATCCTAGCTTCCATATCGCTTCGCTTCGACATACTTGAACATTCTAGACTGGATTGTTCTCTGCTGCGGTCGCCGCATTGGTCGCGGTATCCATCCAGGACTTGAGGCCAAATTCTCAGGATACATCTGCGTTCTACCTTGAGAAGATCGTTCAACTCCTTGCTGATCCTAATGTATCTCGCTCATCGATTCTTGCCACATCAACTAAGCCACCACCGTTCTCTCCACCGAAATATGCGATCTGGGTGAACTCACTGTGGTTTCTGAGCTTGGCAATGAGTCTTACATGTGCTCTACTGGCGACATTGTTACAACAATGGGCACGTCGATATCTCACAATCACACAGCCACCTCGATACAGTCCTCATAAGCGAGCTCGGATCCGCGCATTCTTCGCAGATGGAATTGAAAGGCTTCATCTGCCGTGGGCGGTTGAAGCATTGCCTACCTTGCTGCACACATCACTTTTCCTTTTCTTTTCCGGTATGCTCATTTTCTTATTCAACATTGACCATACTGTGTTCAGTGTTGTAGTTTGGTGGGTAGGACTGACTGTGGGCGTATATGGATGTATCACGGTGATGCCGTTCTTCCGTCACGACAGTCCCTACTATGCCCCCCTTTCTTTGACTGCGTGGTTGGTTTATACTGGGATGGTATATGGAGTTTTATCTATTCTTAGGTTCATCATACGTATTGTTCGCTGTTTCTTTCAAGACTATATCCCCTTTTTTGTTGTCATTATATACGAACATCATGGACAGTTCTCGAGGGGTATGTTGAAGGCAGCACAAGAAAGTGCATCGAAATTGTCAGCGGAGATCGACGGTCGGGTGTTGAAATGGATATTTGATGCTCTGGATGAAGACCATGAACTTTTACAGTTCTTCGAGGCTATCCCTGGCTTCTGTAGCTCAAAAGTGGTTGACAAACCCAGAGAAATCCTGGATGGTTGGAGCTTGGGCTTGGCTATCGAGAGATTCTTTAGCCGGACCTGGTCATCTAGTTTACTCTCCAATGAAGTCAAACAACGGCGGATCGCGGTCTGTATCCAAGCCATCGATACACTAAATTGCAAATTTCCGTCATTCCGATTCGTTGAGGAAATTTTCAAGTCAGCCAGCGTTGACACATTAAGGTCTGTTCAACTGGGGCACTTTCTTAGAAGCCGATGCCCGCCGGTCCGTCATAGCGGTGATGACACTGCTTTATGTACAAAAGCGATGGTTGCTGGCATCATTGCAACGGTCCAGGGACGGGATTCCCGTTGGGAGGCGCTCGTCAAGGATCAATTAGGGATATCAGAAGATGTGCTCCAAGATTACCTTGCACATGGTGACAGTGTATTACTTGCCAACTTGATCCACTTCAATCGTCACTTCGATCACGGGCCCAGCTACATCCTATCGGTGGTTCAACCAACAATTTCCCAATTCGACATTCGAAATACTCTTCCTGGACTGCAGCATGACTTCTGTGCTTTATGGAACGAAATTGTTCGTCAAGGGTCTAATGACGATTCTTACTACATTCTGAGACCCATTCGACATCATTATATCGCTTTACATCAAGGCACCGATGCTGCTCCGACTGCCTTCACTGCTTCCACCGACGATAAAGACCCCATTCTTTGGAAACGATCCTCGTATCCATTGTGCAACATCCCCGATCATCATCACCGTATCAACAATGTCGCCGCAACAAACTGAGAACACTCATCCTCCCACCATCCCCCAGCCCACTGCCCTGCCTCTTCACACCGTTCTAAACACCATCACTCCTTTCACAATGCCTGACGGGTCATCTTTCCCTGCGCCGACCACAGATCGTAACCGCATACATCTTGCAGAAGAGTCATCACCGCATGGTGTATCTCCCGCTACCCAAATTATTCCGCCTTTCGTCGACTCTGCTGCTACGTCACTCGACTCGACACAAACTCGCACTGACGCCTCCGCCATCTCTCCCACAATCAACTTAGATTCGGGCCCACTTCCCCTCACGGCAGTGTCGACATCCACCCCTCGTCAACACTTCTCCCCTCTATCTGGTGATCCTCTCGATCCGCAACATCTCGATTTTTTCCCTAGTGCCATTCTATCATCACCTTTCCTTGCCCCAGTTCCAAGCAACACGTTTCCTGCACAGCCCGAGTTGTCCTCAATATCTCCGGCATCCCAAATTGACCAAGTGACACCTGGACCCGTCCTCGTTTCCTCCACGTTAGCAACGACTTGTTTCTCTCACGGCGTGGCAGGGGACCTCTCGTTCTGACCCAAGCATAGCACAGAATGACGGCTCATTCGATAACTGCTCAAATTCCGTAGAGCCGACTTTGTCCCACCCTGATATAGTTGCAGATGTTTCGCGTCATTCCCTCGACACCATATCTCCCTCTCGCAACCTTGATTGTCCGAGCACAGGTCATTGACTAGCCTCCACCTATTCCGCGTACAGTCGTACTTTGTAGGGCATCGCAGCACCTTTGTAAGGGTAGACCCCATGCTGACCCCGTAACGCGCACATTTGACCTGCCTTTTGCTCACCATCCTTATCCACCTCTCCTGCACATCTTCACCCACCGTCCTCCTCGCGATCACTTGCCTGTTTTACATCCCTCACGTCTGCGCCCACGTCACTGCCTCGACCACTCTTCTGCCATACCCCTGAAGCCTCGGACATGCCACCACGCTCCCCTTTGCCTGCTTCCGTGTTGCCGTGCTACCTCTGCTACAACTCCGCTACGTTCGGACTGACCTTGCCTCGTGTGTCTTTGTCCCAAAGCCTCATGTTTCCCTTTCCATATGCCTCGTCTTTTTTGATCAGTTTTGGATTGCCTCGCGTCTCCCTTCGTTCGCTTCCTGTTACGGTAATGTTCTTTTCATCGTCCCTTTCATCTATCCATCTATCAAGACAGCGCGCGGGGCCACTTGTTGTGTCTCACGTTGCGTCTTTGATGAATTTTTGGACATATTCTCTTTGTGAGAACAGACTGCTACACCTTGTGATGGAAACTGAAGGTGTACTACGCGTCTCCTTTTACCTTACATCTATCCCCTTATCTCTCAGTTCTGCGCTACAGCCTCGGTCTCATGTGTGCAACTTACGACGCGCGTGGTTCTTCTTACTATCTCTTTGTGAGTCTACTTACAGTTTTGGCCTTGGTACTTTCATACAAGTGGTTTGTCTTGCTACTCTCGTCACGCGTTACTTACATCGTACGAGACAGTAGTACCCATAAAAAGGCTCTCAATTGCTCCAATGTAAAGCAGCGAATTTCGCCGCTATCTTCTTTGTAAGTAGACGTCGAGTACGCGAGAGTAGTCTACTGTCGTTTCGTGACATAAGCTCGTGACATAAGAGATCAGTGATAAGGTCATGTGACTTGATGTCTTTTTCTCTGTCCCACATCGTCGCCCCTGAGAACGACGGATTCTGAAAATCGAGGTTTTGCGCCTAAAGCGTCCACCTCGATCGTAAAACAAGTTTTTTCGTCGTTACCTACTACTCTTTCTCATTCTCCCCCGCACTTTGACGATGGCGGGACAGAAACGCGGGGCTAAAACCAGGAGATCTGGACCACAACCGGCAGACCCCACATCTTCGCACCCCTCCTCGCTTACGGCGGAGGGGCCCCTGTCCGACCAATACATCGCCACCCAACAGGATGGCACCGCACTAATTAAGGCGCTGGAAGGGGTTGAGGCCCTAACGATCCAGCGCCGATCGTTGCGACTAAGATCGATGCAACGTCAATCCCTACAACCTTCCGCACCACAGACGACCTACTCCAAGACGATCCCCGGTGTAAGGCAGCCAAATAGGAACGCCTTCCCTCTAAATAAAAGAACATAATATATTTGTCGTGTGTTGAAACAAACGCACGCATACCAATAATTAAGCAGGAGTTGTTGCTTAATATCGGAGATCCCGGCTCCCGGTCCGTCTAAGACCCATAACGGGCAAAGCCTGGAAAGGAGGCACAACGTGTGCCTATCAGGCCACGCGGATCAGGCCGTTACCCGCACAGTTGAGATGGGCGGCCCGTCCCGCAATAGATCAGCCGCGTAGATAACGCGACTTAATTAAGCAGTGTTTCAGCTCTATGAGCGTTGCACGTTGCACACCGAGCATTACAGCACGCCCCGTCAGGGCGGGCTGCATTATACAATATAATGACATCATTAAGCCCCAATGAAGGGGCCCGAGACCGTAGAGAGGGACAATAAGGATGGCAACGGTCATAGTTACACTAATTAGAACTAGAGTAGATTTACAGTATATTTAAGGGTCGCGCCCTCTCTGAGAGAGGGCAGACTTTTACCTCTTCACGTAGTTCTTTGCAAATAACCACAGTTTTGTCTGGTTCACTTGCGAGGCGCTCTCAAGAAGGCAAAAAAGGTCTATATTCATCATAACACTATCTAAATCCCTACATATCCCCCCGGATATCTTACACCCGGGAAGAAGTACCAACCCGGGTGGCAGTATGAAGTCCAGGGCGACACTATCGACCCGGACCCTCACGGCCCGCCCGCCGATGGCTCAGTAGGCGTGGATAGGCTCCAGCCTGTTGTTGCTGGTGACTCGAGAGACACCCGCGACACTCAGGATGCTGCCGAATCGCGTCCGACAGGCCCCGCGGTCGGGAGGAAGCGTGTCGCCACCAGTGACGCCCCGGGCTCGGCCTTGAGAGCCCACCACGCGGCTCCCTGGGCCACCCCGGGTGCAGACCTGGGAGGTCAGTCCCCCGCAAAGAGTGACGCTCGGGCAGTGGCCGCGCGGAATCAGTCCGCTTTCCATCTCGTGTCGCGTGCCGATTTTCCCCCCGACCAATGGGAGGAACCCCTCAGCGACGCCCTCCTTCCCCCTCCACCCGTACCCGAAACCCCACCCCGCGCCGGCGCACGTTACTCGTTTCCCATCGCCACCTCACTAGTGGAATCGGCAGGGCTGCCCGCAGGCTCACCGATGCGGCTCGATGTCTGGACCCGCAACTCCACACCCCCCTCCTGTTACGGTTCGGCGTTGACCGTTGACTAACAAAGTCGTCGATGATGTAGGCCTGCTACAATCCCTGTGTCGCAATCCCAGACACTGCTATCCAAGTGGGGTCTTCCCTCTTAGACTCGCCTATCAGTGCCTCCTTATTCAGATAAGGCACGTACCGTGGTGATCAGTAGGACCAAAGGTGTTATCGCACACCAATGCAAACGTGAGTGGCTTATTAGGCCGGAGTGAGGGTGAGAAAGAGAAGAGGAGTTCTTCCACTGATCACCGAACCTTGAAGTCGCAACTTCGGAGTATGAGAGATGAGAAGTCGTCGATTAGAGTCGAAGACCAGACTGAGGAGTAAGTCCTCAAGTCATCCTGCTTAAATACATGAAAGGCGTACTGCCTTGTACTACTGAGAACAAGGGGCTCGACAATAAGACCACAACGTCTTATTGTCCCGACAGTTCCCCTCTCATGTTCATTGTTCTAGTTCTCTTCAACGAGAACTAGGATCAATGGACAGTTGAGCACGGACTCTACCAGGACAATGAGGTTCCGTGCAGTCCGAGCGCGCCGAAATACCCGAGATGCCCATAGGGGGCATCCTATTGTATCGTGACCAAAACACAAGTCCGCTATTGTATGTGAGGAGAATAAAGGTTGACCGTCCTTTGTAACCGTACAAGAACAAAGGGTTAAACGACAATAGCAACGAACGAGGACAGCCCTCTGGGAATGGTGGTGCGTTGTAACAAAAGGGAAATATATAAGGACTCACGTGACTCTCTCCCGGCTCCTGGGGGAACAGTGATCTGAGTCAGTGGTCCGGGAATCTGTAACACCTCCAGCCCCATCTCGCAGGACCCCCTCCTCGGACCCAGGGCCCAACCCATCCCACGGTCAGCCTCGGGGCGTATCCCCCGGCTGCTCCCCGCGGCGGAGGATCCCCGCGCATCCGTACCCGTCCACTCGCAGGCTACAGCCTGTGCGGGAGGCGTTTCGCTCGCTCCCGCACGACCGTCTCCTTGGACCCCGTCGTCCACCGCCGACTCCTCTCTTCAGAGGCAGGCCGCAGCTCCCTCTCTTCAGAGGCCGGCCCCATTCTCCTCTCTTCAGAGGCAGGCTGCAGTTCCCTCTCTTCAGAGGCCGGCCCCGTTTTCCTCTCTTCAGAGGCAGGCCACAGCTCCCTCTCCTCAGAGGCCGGCCCTACTTCCCTCTCCTCAGAGGCAGGCCCCAGCTCCCTCTCCTCAGAGGCAGGCCATCGACCCCTCTCTTCAGAGGCTGGTCTACGACCGACTGCGGTCTCCGGGGAGGACCATACTGTGTCCATCGTCAACCCCCGCCGTTGCCGTACGCAACCACCCGCACGCATTCGCCCCACAGCACACTGCGCCCATCGGGTCGCGGCTCCCATATCCGCACCCCGGCACCTCAGGGGAATGCAAGTTGCTCTCAGATAGCGCGTTCTCCCGCACGCTGACGACTCTCACAGATGCCCCTGCTGGCCAAGTGGGTGCACCGCCCCCAGCCGCGCTGGTGGAAGCCATCGCTGCCGCCCTGTCTGCACAACCCTCGTTCGCAGATCCGAGCACGATCGCATCGGCTGTCGCTATCGCCCTTGCCCCCAAACCATCCCACGACACCGCCAGACCCTCCAAAGTGCACGGGGCACGCACCAAGCGATTCACTCGCCCCATTACGGATCTCGTGATCGAGCTGCCTCCCAGCATCATTAAGATACTCGAGGCCGGCTTCAAGACTTACATTCCGCTCTCCTCATGCACACACAAGGCGTGCAGAACCGCTATGCGATCCATCGACGCGTTTGACAGCGAGCTCAGCCTAACCGACAAAGGCGAGCTCAAGTGGAAACAGAGGGCCATGAACGCCTCTCTCGACCACAGTCTAACCACGGATGAATTCACGCAAATTCGCGATAATCTAATCCCCGGCATCCGTAAGCACCTGATCCCGGACGGGGAGACGGAGAAAGGCAGTGCCTACGCCTACGACTGCGCCGACATGTTCTCCACCTTCTTCACCAGCATCGCATCCAGACCCGATTGGACCGAGGACTGGCCAGTTTACCGCGGCTACCTCATCGAAGAATACACCAAATGGGTAGCCCGGCATGACGATGAGTCCGGCATGGAATTTCACAGGGTGGAATACGACCGGTACAAGCTGACGACATTGACCCCGAACATCCGAGCGATCGTCCAGCAGCAGGTGGCCACCGAGCTCGGCCTCGGCGAGTCATCCTCAACCAGAGGATCGCGCAGCATCGGAGGCGGCGCACGCTCTCGGGGTCAGGGAACTCAACATGCCGCATCGCGGGGGTCCTCCAACAGGGATTCCTTTCGCAATCCACCCCGAACCACCGCACCGCGAAAATGCTTCCTCTGCGGGGACGCCCATCTCCACAGAGACCACCAGGGCAAAACCAAGCGACTTGTACTCGAGAACGGCTCCTGGATTGACAAGGCCCTCGGAAACAAGGTTGTCTGTATCGCATTCAACATCAGGCCAAATGGATGCCATCGTCACGATTGCCCATACCACCATTCCTGTTCTTTCTGCGGAGGAGCTGACCACGGCTCGTCTAGATGCACCGCCTGAGGTCATCTTCCCGATTGTCACCAGGCTGCGACCCAACGCCTGGGATATCGCTCTATCCGATGCCAGCATTTGGGAGCGATATCGCGACATCCCGGAAGGCCTCCGCAACGGGTTTTTCGTCGGTCTTGAGAATTACGCCATCACCTCAACCTATATACCAGAAAACCATTACAAGTCTGAACTACATGAAGCATTTGTTTCCACCAAGTACGCCGATGAAATACGGCTAGGTCGCGTCTCGCACGGGTACCATCCCGACGAACTTTTCTCCATTATCAGCCACTTTCGCACCGCCCCCCTTGCAGTCATTGAGCAGGCCCCAAACAAGCTTCGGGTCATCGTAAATCATTCTTATCCTCGTAATAATTTGCCATCTGTACCTAGCCACCCGACGCCAAACGCGTCGAATGAAATTGTGTTTGACCCATCCACGACGTCCGTGAATTCCATCATCGACTCCAAGAAATTCCAATGCACTTGGGGCTCTTTCTCCGAATGCTATCTGCTAGTTGCGGACGCTCCTCCAGGCACAGAAGCCGCCATCTTCGACATAGACACGGCCTTCCGAAACGTCCCCACTCACCCGTCTGCGCGCCGGTTCCTGGCTGTGTCGATCGGAGGCCTGATCCACCTCGACCACGTTCTGAATTTTGGCATTTCCCCCGCACCCGGCATCTGGGGCAGGATTGCCGACGCAATGGTTGAGATCTTACTGCACCAAGGAATTGAGGCCCTCATCAAATGGGTCAACGACTTTGTCTTCTTCCGCTACCCTAGACGACCCTCCTCCGCTACCACTGCTAACGTTTACACATACGATGCCAAACTGATCTGGGACATCGGTGAAAGACTAGGCTGGCCATGGGCACCAAACAAATTCGTCGACTTCACATCCACCTTCACATACATCGGCTTCTCCTGGGATCTCAACGCTAAGACCGTCGAGCTTCCCAATTGGAAGAAAGCGAAATACATCGACAGGCTCTCTCCTTGGACAGCCGAATCCTACCACATCAGCAAACGGCTGTTCATCTACACAGAGCTACCCAGCTCTACACAGATTGCTGTAGATGCATAGAGTGCCATAGATCGTGTAGCTAGGTCCCTGTCTACTCAGAGCTACCTAGAGCTGTACAGAGCCACAGTTCATCTGTGTAGAGCTACATAGAGCTCCCAAGCTCTACACAGCACATTGCTTTGCTGTGTTAGCAGCATCTACACAGCACTACATCATTCTTTGCACCTCTATAGTTTTCCTTTTTCCAACATATAAATTTCCATTTTCACACAGATTTCGAAATGGGAGAAAGAAATTTTATTATTGTAATTGTATTACAAATTATGTACTGGTTATCCCACTCTCGCCCTCGCTCTCGCTGTCCCCCTCCGCTCTCGCACTCGCACTCGCCGTCTCCCCTCGCACTCGCTATCCCCCCTCGCACTCACTGTCCCCCTCACTCTCGCTGTCTCCCTCGCTCTCATTGTCACCCTCCCTCCCACTCACCCTGCTAACAGGGGTTGGACTACCTTGTTGTGTCGCCCTCGTCGCGTGGTGCCCTCCTCATCGCGTGGTGGTGTGCCCTCGTCGCGTGGTGTCCTCCTCGTCGGGTGTGTCTTCCTCGTCGCGTGGTGTCCTCCTTGTCGCGTGGTGGTGTGCCCTCGTCGGGTGGTGTCCTCCTCATCGCGTGGTGGTGTCGCCCTCGTCGCGTGTGTCCTCCTCGTCGGGTGGTGGTGTGCCCTCGTCGGGTGGTGTCGCCCTCGTCAAGTGGCGTCACCCTCGTCGCATGGTGTCCTCCTCGTCGCGTGGTGGTGTCGTCCTTGTCGCGTGATGGAGTGGCCGCGTGGGGAGGTGGTGGAGGTGGTGGAGGTGGACGTAGTGGACGCGGTGGTGAAGGTGGAGGTGGTGCCAATCATAAAAAACCGGATGTTCAGTTGGGATTTAAAAAAAA
>QFDX01002102.1:0-35154 GCA_003315875.1 Lactifluus piperatus
ATGCATCTACAGCAATCTGTGTAGAGCTGGGTAGCTCTGTGTAGATGAACAGCCGTTTGCTGATGTAGAGCGGTAGACACTTACCAGTTGTGTTCAGTAGGACCAAAGGTGTTAACGCACACCAATGAAGACGTGAGTGGCTTATTAGGCCGGAGTGATGAAGAGACGACAATGGGAATCTTCCACTGAACACAAAGAACCCTTGAGCATGCGGCTTCAAGTAGAGATGAGAGTGATAGTCGATTGGAGTTGAAGACTAGACTGAGGATCAAGTCCTCAGTCTTTCCTGCTTAAATACATGAAGGGCCCATCGCCTTGTACTCGACTTGAACAAAGGCTGCAACAATAGGACTCTACGTCCTTATTGTTGCAGGACGCTCCCTTCCCATCCCCTTTGTTCTAGTCCTTTATAACAAGAACTAGGAACAATGGACATCTGGAAGAGGCTGTTCCCATCAACAATAGAGAGCCGTATTGTCCGAGATAGTCGCAATGCCCGAGAAGGCCATAAGGACCTTGACTATTGTACTGTAACCAGAACTAAGTCCGTTATTGTACTGTAACAGAACAATGACAATAACAGCGAGCGAGGTCAGCCCTCTGGGAATAATGGTGCATACGTCGACAAAGAAAAGAAAGGAAAAACAAAAAGAGAGAGGAGGCACACGTGACGTATCCGTAACAGGGACAGTGTGGGGGACAGCAACGCGAGGACAGCATGAGGGACGGCAACACAAGGGACGGCATGAGGGACAGCAATGCGAGGGACAGCAACATGAGGGACAGCAACGCAATGGACAGCAACACAAGGACCGCACGAGGGATAGCAACGCGATGGACAGCAACGCGAGGACCGCACAAGGGACAGCAATGTGATGGACAGCAACGCAAGGACCGCACGAGGGACAGCAACGCGAGGACAGCATGAGGGACAGCAACACGAGGACAGCGTGAGGGACAGCAACGCGAGGGACCGCATGAGGGACAGTGACGCGAGGGACTGCACGAGGGACAGCAACGTGAGGGATGGCACGAGGGACAGCAACATGAGTGACCACACAAGGGACAGCAACGCAAGGACCGCACGAGGGACAGCAACGCGAGGACCACACGAGGGACAGCAACGCGAGGACAGCGCAAGTGACAGCGATGTGAGGAAAGCGCAAGGGCAGCAACAACCACAATGAGATGACCGCGATGTGACAACCGAGAGATGACATGACAACAATGCTGTTGAGATTATGGGGATCTAGATACCCGAGAGACTGAAAGTCGGGCCAAACGAATGTGAGGAGTCCCGCGAGAGGGACTGTGAACTGAGGGGCGCGCGCGATAGGCCCGAGGCCTGAGTGGGATCTGTAACTATCTCAGTTCTCGCGCGCGGGCACGAAACTTCAATGTATATTCACCTAAGTAGGGGACAAGCTACTCTAGTGAATCAGTGAGGAACTAAGTAAAGAACGGGGGTAAAATACTCACCTCAGCTCTCGCGCGCGGGCACGAAACTGAGGTGGCTAGGTACGGGTGCAGAGTATATAAACGCGGGGCCTTAGGGGCCCCGATAAGTACTAGCTACGAGTGTAATGTAATCGCGCACGCGTAGGGCGTGCGCGCTGCGAATGACAAGGCGGGGAAGCTAGACTAGTGGGCCTCAAGGCCGGGCAGTGCGGGGCACGCGTCGATCGCGGCGGCGATCCGACGATCCGATCGGCCCAAATCCGACAAATGCATGATGACATGGGGTTGTGGTGCGGGCATGGGTGCACAGTTTACTATGCTATTTCCATTTGTATTATTACCCATGCAATTGAACTTTTTTTAACTTGTAAGCTTTTGAACTTTTGAACTTGTTGAGCACAAAAAACATGGGACTTGCTAAAATTTGGACCTAGCTGGTTAGACTTGCAACTTGCTAGCTTTTTTGGCTTGTACAAGCTTGTACAAGTCCCAAAAAGATATTTGCTTTTTTACTGATGCTGCATACACGATTGCCCGAAAGGAGGCATCTGTGTGTGAGGCGTTGAGGCCAACTACGGTGGCCTTTGATCCCACCTCCCTGTTTCCTTGGTAGGCTACTGCCGCCCCGATACAAATTGGTATTGCTACGTACTCAAACTATTGCAATTAACACAAGCCAGAAAACGAGTTCAATGTCCCAAATCTGCAAGTATATCCTCACATCCATTCTAGGGCAACCTAAATAGTATTTATACCAGCGCTCTGAGAAAATGAGTATTTGAGAAGCTTGTACGGTAATACCATGTTGAATCATACCTCAGTACCCGTCATACTCCGACAATAATTGCACCACCTCCTGATATCCGTTCCTTAACGCAAGCTGAGCTGGTGTCTGGCCATCATCATCCCACACATGGACATTTGCTCCCTTTTCAAGTAGTAGCTTGACAAGCTCAAGATAACCAAAGTCTGATGCGAGATGCAATGCAGTACGGAGGCCAGGCTTTTCTGCGTTTACATCGGCGCCTTCGTCAAGTAACAGCCGCGCGACAGCCAAATATCCATATCGTGATACGGCGTGCAAGGGCGTCCACCCATACTTGTCCCTGCAATTCACATTCGCACCATGCTGGATCAACAATTTTGCGACTCCATGTCTCCCTTCTCGTGACGCCAAATACAATGCAGTCTGGCCGATTGTATTCCGTTCTTCGACGTCTGCACCGCGGGTAAGCAATGACCGTACCATGTTGAGGTCCCCTTTTTCAGATGCAATAAGCAAAGACTCGGAAGCGCCTGGGCTGTCAAGGCAGGTTGCGTCTTCACAGCCGCTGGTTGATGCTTCCACAAAGTCGGAGCCAGCATCTTGTAGCCCCGTGTCCAGCGCCGTCATGCCTGTACTGGTCATACGATACAAATGTGGCGCTCCCATATGTTCAGCCAAGAAGCTCACGACGCCGTGTTGCCCGTTTCTAATGGCCAGATCTAGTGGGCTCTCCTCATTGCCATTCCTAATGTTGACATGTGCGTTGAACTGGACAAGGAGTTTGACGATGTCAAGAAGCCCTCGTTGTGCTGCCAGGTGCAATGGTGTACAACCATCTTTATCTTTCGAATCCGCATTTGGTCCGCATTTGGCTAGTATACAGGCAGTCTGGAGTTTCCCATTGCTCGGTGCCTTGCTCAGTGGGGTTTCCTTGTCCTCATTCTCCTCGTCGATCTCTGCACCGCGCCAGATGAGCAATTCAACAACGTCGGAATGGCCGTTAGCTGCTGCTAGGTGCAAAGGGGTCTGCATCTTCACGCAAGGTGCGCTTATATTTGCGCCGTGGCTGAGTAACAGAAGCACGTGATTGAGATGACCGGATTGTGCTGCAAAATGTAATGAAGTCTTGCCCCCGTCATCTCTGGCATTTACATCAGCGCCACGCTCGATCAACAAGTCCGCAATATTGGGTTTCCCAACATGGGATGCCAGATGCAAGGCGGTCATTCCACCCATTGTGCGCATGTTGACGATTGCACCGTGATCGAGTAGCTGATGTACAACATCGAGATATCCGGAATTTGACGCTGAATGTAATGGAGCGAAGCCTTGACTGTTCCATGTGTCTACAGCTGCGCCGTTTTGGAGTAACAACTGCACGACACTCAGATAGCCGTCTTGCGAGGCCACGTTCAATGGGGTGTCGCCATCGTTATTACGGGAGTCTACAGAAGCACCATTTTCGAGTAACAGCTGCACGATATCGACATGGCTATGTGCCGAGGCGTTCATCAACGGGGTCCAGCCACTGTGGTCATGGGAGTCCACGGCAGAGCCATTCTTGACTAATAGTCGGACGACATCTATATGGCCGGATGCCGAAGCTATCTTCAATGGGGTCCAGCCGTCGTTATTACGGGAGTTCACTGCAGCGCCGTTCTGGAGTAACAGCTGCACGATATCCAAATGGCCTAATCGTGACGCCAAATGCAATGAGGTCCAGCCGTCGTCGGCACGGGAGTCCACTGTAGCGCCATTCTCGAGTAACAGCCGCACGATATCCAAATGGCCGCATCGCGAAGCTGACAGCAATGGGGTCCAGCCTTGGTGCTCACGGGAGTCCACATCTACGCCACAACGTAGCGATACTTGCCCAGCCTCCGGTTCTTCTGGGCACGACGCCACATCCGTCGTGATCTCGCCATCACCATCATGTATATTGGCGTCTGGCTGCAAATTCAATAAGAATTTAACAATGTCAAGACGTCCTCTTCGTGATGCGAGATTCAACGGGCTCAAGCCCGCGTCGTCTACGGCATTCGCATCCGCGCCGTGCTCGAGCAATAGCAGGGCGATGTCGAAATATCCCTTCATCAGGGAAGCATGTAATGCAGTGACGTATATGCCTCCAAAAGCATTGATATTCCCCGGACAGCTGGCAATGAGGTGTTCTGCAACGCCACGGAAGCCGGACAACGAAGCGTAATACAACCCAGCTGCTTCCGGCTCCGTTGGGCGCTCGCTCGACATGTGTTCCACCCAATCCCAAGGTCGATCCACGTCGAATATCCACACCCACGTTGAGAAATGCCACCTGTCTGGGTCAAACAGCTCCTCCATAAGCTCTTCAATGCTTGGCGACACATTCTCGAATTGAGTATGCTCGACCCAGTATTGAGCTGCGTAGATCGACAGTGGGAACTCCTTTATCCTTTCTTTGTCAACTTGGTCATCTATTCGGAGTAGAGTGCTCAGGCAAGCCTGTGCGAGGATCAGATGTGCCGCTTCGGGAAGGACGTGATAGCTGGAGAGGTCCTCCCCTGCTTTGGCGAGGCGGCCTGATGTCAAGAATTCTTTGACAGAGAAATGGGAAAATTGGACGATTTGTGACCCATCCACGTTGACAACCGAAATTAGACTGGAACATGCGAATAAAACAGCTTCTCGAGAATCCTCCAACCGCCAAATGGGATGATATTCTGGATGCCTTCCGGTCTCGAAGCGGATGGCAAGAACCTCTGCGAGCTCCTCAGCCCGAAGAGGTCGGATCGCCACAGTAAGGCATTGCAGGAGCCGATGCGCATATTCTCGGTTTCTTGGCAGGATCCCTAGCAGAATACGTTCATACGTTTCATCCAACGTGTCGGGTAATTCATGCAGAGCGTCATGGAGACTTGCGGGAAAGCAGTGACGGAGCACTTCCAGCTGACAGACAATCCATCGAAACCTATTTGCGTCGCATAAGCAACTAAAAGGGTGTTATGATGTTCACAACTTACATTCCGTCTGCTTTCCGCACAAGTGTAGCGATCACCAGTTCTTTATCCTCCGACCTCCATTTCTTCATCCTCAGGTCAGAGTGAACCACCGATTCAACATAGTCCCTAATGGCCTCTCTCTGTCCACTCTCGTCGTGAAGGCACACAGGGTGGGAAGCCAATGGCTCGAGAATAGGAATGATATCCGCTTCGGGACGACTCGTCAAACATAGACGAAGATTTGAGAGTCGTAAACTGAGAAGCTCCTCTACAAGTTTCAAGACGTGTTTGCGAGGGGACTCCACGCCAGGGATATCGGGACATTCGTCCACGGCATCGATGATGATGTAGGTCGTCGGCGCTTCTGGGAATGACAACATCTTCACTAAACATTGCTTAAGCTGATCATCGCCAGCCTGCCGAGATCCAGATCTATGACGGGAGTATAGGTCGGAAAGAATGTGGCTGCAACGACCGGAAGTAGAGCTGAGCTGGGTAAGAAGCGACTTGAGCAATCCACGGACGCCCTGCTTTGCGGTGTCTCTAAAATCGAAATAGTAATATGCCATCAGAGCTGATTCGGTGTCTGAAATTTCTTCGGTTGCTTCAATGATTGTGGAGCTGGTTGAAATTTTCTATCACGCTGGGATTATACGAGGGGTGGGACACATACCACAACACACTCTTCCCAGATCCCGCTACATAATCGTGATGGGATGGTAGGCAGCTATCAGTATGTGTAAGAATACAAGTCGAATCACAACGTACGTTTACCATATATCCACAAGAGTGATCCCGAATTTCTCCATTCCTCAAAAACACCCTTGACAAACCATGTCCCAGTGACAGACCCATTCTTACAAAGTCCCAGTGCAATATTATGATTTTCCGACGGATCCGGAGGGGAAAGCCAAGTTCGCATCTCTTTTTGTAACTTCTCGTCTAACAGGATCACAGTTCAGGTCATTCAACAAGTAAATGCCATGGTTACGTACCGCCCATGACCCCACGGAGAGTCAGGGCTTGGGCCATCCGAGCTTCTTCGTCGGTGAGCTGTTCCAACCTCCGCAGCACAGCCTCGATTTTACTTTCTCCTGATAATTTCTTTACGAATTTCCCTACAAGATGTCCAGAAACGAAGAACTTGAGAGAGGATCTACTCACTGAGACGGCCCTGGGTTATCTCCTTCGTTGCTAAGGCAAGCACTGACAGTACTTCCACGATAATCTTCACGATGATATCCGTCATGGCAGGCGTGAACTGGACTTGGGTGTAAATGTGAAGTCGATTCAGGAAATTGCCTACACGCTCAAAGATGTCTACAAGCGCGTCATAACTGGTAGTGACACCGCAAGCAGCCTGATCGACCGAGATGTGAGGATAATGGAATGGAAGGTGAGGGATACATACTGCCAGGAGGACATCGACTCCGACAAAGATTGCTTTCGCAGGTGGAAACGGCACCTGAAAAGGATACCATAGAGTTGGAATGATTAAAAGAGGATCGGCTCAGTGGTGCTCACGAGAACAAGGGCTGTGCCAAGGGTACCAGAGAACGTAAGTAGGAACTGGAGGACTGGGCTGAGGCACCTGATCAATTTGCGATGTTCGTCCCGATACGTTTTGAAAGCCTGTGCTCTGCCTTGCAGTAGCTGAGAGATAGAATCGACAGAGTCACAATTCTGAAGCTGGTCTGCGAATGGATTTGTTGTGAGGTCTACGCCAGTCTGCTTGGCATAGTCGGACAATGCATTGGAGATCAAATGAAAGTTATAAGATGAATGTGTTGTCTCGGACATGGAGCTAGGAGATGGGTTATGTGTAGTGTTTGACTTGTGAGGGCGGTGAGAGATCTGGAGGTAGTTGGCTAGTTCCGTAGTAGGGTGTGTATAGCCTTTGACTGATAAGCCCACGGTCAAGTGACTTGCTAAGTGATGGATAGACGCGGACGGCGCTTGACCTTGATGACCAGTGGAGTTTCCTTGTTCTCGTTCTGCTTGTCAATTTCTGTACTGCGCAGGGATGAGCAACTCAACAACGTCGGAATGGCAGTTCGCTCAAAAAGGGAGTACTAGCGCTCGTCGCTAATCTACGGTGCACCATCTGGCGCATTTGTAGATCTCATCGTCGTGCCTGCGATCGCGCTCGGTGATAGCACTGATATTGGGCGCCGCACTGGAAATCTGCCAGTGGAATGTACCTTACTACCACTTCGCTCGGCGCACTTGCAGAGTCCGCCCATGTCTGTTGGTATCTTCAAATCCTCGGGTGGCTACGTCGCGGTCGGGATCTATGCAGGCCGCTTTCTCCTTCCTTCCTTTTCAGCGCCTGCTGTGCTCATGTTTGTGTCTCGGAGCTCTGACGTTGCTTGTTACTTTGATCCTTTAAGGTGTGTGATGATGCTTGCGGTGGTGCTTCTGGAATTGTCTGGGTACATGTTACTGCGTGCTCGCATCGTTCACTGTATAAATATTACTTTCCTTTGCTGATATAAGTGGGAGATATATTGTCTGTCTGCCTTGGGGACATTCTCCTTTTTCAATACAACTATAACGAGCTCCTCGATTTTGCCCGCTTGTTGTTTTCGCTTATATGTGTTGGGGCCCACCTTTTGGCAAACAGTCGTTTCCTTTTTGTGTTGCGCCGTTTGCACACCCCATCAGGGTCATCAGGTGTTCTCGATGATATGAATGTGTCCAACTGTTAACTTCTGTTGATCACCGGCCATCGTACGAGGTACAGGTCAGCATTGTCGATCTATAACAGAAAAGAGTAAAAAGTTCGGAATAAATGAAATGAGTAAAGCGAAGCTAAGTCGCGACTTCTGAAAGGTCAAAAGCCAATT
Source organism: Lactifluus piperatus (assembly GCA_003315875.1). NCBI lineage: Eukaryota > Fungi > Basidiomycota > Agaricomycetes > Russulales > Russulaceae > Lactifluus > Lactifluus piperatus. The sequence continues at coordinate 8,049 of QFDX01002102.1, forward strand.
GATTGGCCGTAGAGATAAAACTTGGTTCGACCCGGGTTCGAACCGGGGACCTTCTGTGTGTTAGACAGATGCGATAACCAACTACGCCATCGAACCGGTAGTAATTGGTAGACAAATGAAAGTAGAAGAACGAAATGATATTCTGGGCGACCACGTACTAATACTAATACCTTCGTGGGACGATGGACTGATACCCGAGAATCGAGTTCCCTTGTCCATGAAAACTATAGATGCGCCTCAGCCCAACCCATACAGCAGTCAGCAGCGGCTTACGCATGCGGCACTCAGTTTCCACATTCATGTCTTCGCTTTGGCGATATCTAAAATTGATGTCACTACGTGCACTTTCTATAAGTTGACTTTATCACCGCCTACGTAATGCAGAAAACTTTCGAGGGGCTGCTATAACCCAGGGATCATGTAACGTTATGTCAGATTACTAGCTTTCACATCGCCACGAACCTTGTGCGCCATTCGTTTGACGGAAGAAGACATAAGCAGAACTAGGAAAAACGATGGACCGACCGTACATATTTCGACACATAACAGAACCCCGCTCGCAAAAGGGGACAAGGGGAAAAAAAAAACTTGAAAAAGCCCGCACCAGCATTGACAACTACCGACAACCCTCACACTCCACTCCATCTCTAGAGTTTTTCACAGCCTCGGAGGAAGAGATGAGTAATGGCACCGGCTAAAACAAGAGCACGAGCAGAGGGACGGACTGGTAAGCCTCCGCCACTTCCGACCGCCTTTTCCTCCATTCTCCCATCTTCAGCGACTTTGAGTGAACTACTACAAGAAATCCTCTGCGCGTGCCCGCTTCTTCCCGCGCGCCTCCTCTGGAGCAGCCGCCACTGCACCAGCCTCAGGCGCGACCTGCGCAGGTGTAGCATCAGTCTTTGCCTCAGCAGATGCAAGCGTGTCCTTAGCGAAGAAGTAGGTCGGGTGCCGGGACCGGACCTCATCCTTTTATGAGGGTTTTATTAGCTTGCTATTTTTATTGGGTGAGAGGAAAGAACCAAAAACATACCGGGGAGAAGTTAGGCTCGGAGTACTTTAGCACAGTCTTCTTCTTCAGCTCCGGATTCGTCTGTGCAAGCGTTGGATTTGGTAGCGAAAGCGGGGGAGGTGCCGCAGGTTGAGTAAATACGGGGATCGGTGTGACGGATGATGAAGGCGGCACGGGCGTCGAACCAGAGATTACAGATGACATCGCAGAGGGAGGTGGGAACGGAGGGGTTGTACCAGGTGGAGGGAATGAAGGGACCATGCCCGGAGGTGGTGGGAAAGGCGGCATCATGCCCGGAGGGGGGAAGCCTGGTGGCATTGGGAAGCCAGGAGGAAGTGGCCTAGAAGTAGGGTAACGTGAAACATGTGAATAAGATAAGGTCGTAAACACGTACCCGGGAGGCAGGCCAGGAACACCTGGCATTGGGGGCGGGAATGGAAGTGCCCCTGGGAAAACGCCCGGAGGCGGCAGGCTAGGGAAGGCAGGAGGCGCACCTGGGGGCATCACCTGCACAGGAGGGACTGGAACAGGAGGGGTTGGGGCAGGAGGTGCATATGTCTGGGGTGTAGCAGCATACACGGCGCTTTGATTTGTATCAGCAGGCGCGGGTGCAGGGGTTTCGTGGGCCCCCATGAGGGCCTTGTGTGCTTCGAGTTGAGCGCGGAGCTCATCCTCCGAGAGTGGACGGTTCTCGGTCTTTGGTCGTTTGGCTTGGGGCTGTGAGATAGAACCCGCGGTGAGGCCAAGCTCGATTTCCTTGCGGCGTTTATAATCTGCGACATCTGGGGCGGGAATACCTTCCATACCGAATATCTCAACTTCATATCCATCACGTCCTGGAAGTGCATTCTCGATGCGAGGAAGACTGGACGAATGAGATGAGAAGAAGATTCTTGTGAAAGGAGGGGGGATATAGTACTTCTCCGGTTCGAGCTTATGAACCTGTTGAATGTGAACTGCAAGACCACCAGCTGTATTAAGACGGCGAGGACACATGCCACATTTGAAATGTTTGGCCTTTTGATGCTGCATCAAAACTGAAACGAGGTGTTTGTATGCGCACGACAACAAAGACAAGATAGATGAGTCAACAGACCTTTCTCATCCTCAAACTCTCGCTCGCAGTACCAGCACCAGGGGCGTAAGACCTTCGAGCAAGTAATTTCAGGATGTGAATGATAGATGTGTATGGGAAGGTTGACTTGCCTGCTTATTCTTTTTTTTAGCCATAGTGTATGAAGTCGGCAAGAGAGAGGAAGAGGCACGGTCGGAACAAAGACAAACAACTAATAGATTAATAATCATTTATTCCCACGCTTCCCGAACTCGCACGCGTGGTTAGCCTCATCGTCGATAGCAAGGGAAAGACAGTACGTTCCCTTCCCTCCTTTTCCCTATTTCTCTCGCTTCCTTCATCCCTGTGTTCGCCGCTGTTACATCGCCTGATGACGTCAGAACACGGATGTATGCACTAACACGAGTGCCGCGGTTCAAGACAGTTGCACAGTTTCTCAGCAGAGCAGAGCGTGGTGCTGCGCATGCCGTGTGGGAGACTGTCATACGGAGTACCGATGCCGTTGGCGCAGACGATGCGGAAGTAGCAGAGGCTGCACTGGCATGGGGATTTACAAACCCTTGAATTAATGTATAAGGCTAGTTGACGGTTGCCTTTGGATCCTTCCCTTCACCGTATGTCCGCTTTTTACGCATTTCCCCCAGAGTTGTGCTGCACTTCTTCGTACCTCAAAATCCCAATACCCACCACTTGCCTCTCGTCTCCTTTATGGCGAGTTTTTCACTTTGTGACTCATGTTCCTATCTTACCGTTCCCTTCTTTTTTTCGGCCTTCAATGTTGGCCCGGATTTCTCCCCTTTCGTACCGTTACAATTTGGATGAGAATCATGCCCTTTCCATCCAAATCTTATTGCTTCTGGCTCCTCTTACCCCGCGTAGCTACCAACTCCTGATGTATTTAATGCCGGCGCATGGCAAATAAAGGAGCAGCGGAGGAGTTGTATCACCAACGCCCTATACCATTTTTGCAAACCATCCTCCTGTATGCCTCTGGCCTACTCCTAGGACATCTTGGGATCCATGCACCTTTACGTTTCTTTAAAACGTCTTTTCCATCGAATTTTGAGCGCAGAAACTGCTTTAACCCCATCGTGCTCCATCCGAACCCATCCATCCACAACATAGCGAGCGCACAAATTCGCAGAATAAATGAAATAACGAAGTATATTATTACTACAGATACTATCACGTGTTTGTGCATTTGTGGAAGAGTGCCTCACGTTCGGCGCGGGTCATACGCGGGGGATGCTTTGCATCCTGGGGGTGATGAGCTATGGTAACTAGGGGTGAGTTTGGTAACAACGTACTCGTTGTAAGCTGAAGCGTCGTGGCAAGTACACAAACAAGAAAAAGGAAGCTTCGATGAGTGCGTAGATGCCGACGACAGGCGACCAATGGAAGGTGCCAGCGTAGCAAGATGCTGCGAGATAGATAATCGAGAACGGAGCGATAAGACGGAGAGTTAGGATTGAGATCTTGATGGAAACATATTTTTTAAGGGTTTTACCAATCATAGAGCCAAACCAGTGAGGGATATTCGTTTCTAATGGGAGAAGAGACAAAGCGCCCGTAGTATGAAGGCTTATGAAGGTTTATGAGTACAACGGGGAGATCTCATGTGAAAATGCAGACTGTTATTCGGGCACGAAGGGACGAGTGACATATTGGCAGGGACGTCCTTAATCCAGTACTGTACTCCTTTAAATTCGTCTACTTATGGGCGCTGCGATACCGCCGCAATCTATACTTGATGCGAGATATAGGACGACCACGTACCATTTTGGGCTGCGTCAAGTTTGTTGAGGGCAGCACGGGCCTGGGCTCTGCGAAAGAAAGATTTCACGTTCTTCTTAGATAGGTCAAGAGCGGCGGTGCAATCACGCTTAGCGTCCTCATTCCTGGTTCGGATTGTTGGATGCTAGTCAGAATGGCAGTGCGGATAAATGATGGACAGACTTTGAAAGTTTAAGATAGGCAGCTGCGCGGTTAAGGTAGAAGGTTATGTCCAAGGGGTTTGCGAGAAGAGCAGCTGTGTAGTGGCCGACTGCTGCGGGATACTGTACAGTTGATTATCTCATAACGCATACCGTCGGTTCCCCCCAAAACCCATGCATTATAAGATTTATGCATTACCAAATATGCATTATGAGATAATCAACTGTATACTGAGCATTTTGACTAAGGAAGGGTCGACAGGCACGGCCTAGAAAAAACTTTTTTTGTTGGTTCATTTTACATAAGCTATAAGAACCACGTGCACGGCTGTCCGAGGAACATAGTGTGTTTCTGTTTCTCGTAGCGCGATCTCCGTATAGGGGTAGGAACAGGAAGCTACAAGGATGGGGACGAACTGCCTGGAGCGACTGCTCACCAGGGTGAATCCCCACCCCAGCCCCGACGACGATGACAGCGAGGACGACTCGAGCACAGCAAGGACGACTCGAGCACAGCAAGGACGACTCGAGCACAGCAAGGACGACTCGAGCACAGCGAGGACGACTCGGGCACCGCGAGGCCGATACGAGCACACTGATGTACGAGGCCTCACTTGCGAGATGTATATATATAGATCCACTTTGAGGAGCATTTTGTGCCAGTCGCCGCCATGTTAGCCAAGTACAACTTGACAGACACAGACCATCCGATATTCCACACACATGCCCTTTACTACTCCCCCGCACCTACTCTCTTACCCCACCTCTCCGACACTCTCCTCGCCATCCTCGCCCCTATCCCTGCCTACTGGCTCACCTCCCTTATCTTCTACCTCTTCGACATCTCCGGCTGGGCATGGCTTGACCGCTACCGTATACACGAGTCTGCCGAGGTCGCCACGCGCAACCGCGTCACGCCCTCCCAAGTTTTTCGCGCCGTGCTCCTCCAACAGGTCCTCCACACCATTTTTGGCTACATGTGGCTCTCTGACCCGCCAGAACGCGTCGATCACGTAGCCGCGATGCGCAAGATAGCCCGAGTCCTCTCGTCCTCCTCCTACATCGCCCCGCTCGCGCCGCTCATCCCACAACTGGCTTACCTCCTCTACTGGTGGTTCATCCCCGCCACAAAGCTACTCGTTGCCATGTAAGCTCTATTCCCCATCTGTCACCACAATGCATTTGTTTCTCTCATGCTAACCCCATCTCCAATACACATAGGGTCGTGATGGATACCTGGCTTTACTTCCTGCACCGCCTGATGCATATCAACAAGTTCCTCTACAAGCACGTGCACTCTGTCCACCACCGGTTGTACGTTCCCTACGCCTTTGGAGCCCAGTATAACCACCCGGTAGAAGGTTTCCTGCTCATTGCGTTTGGCGCAGCTCTCGCAGAAACCGTAGCGCGTCTCTCGACGCGTCAGGTGATGCTTTTCTTGGTCATTTCAGCCTGCAAATCGGTCGACGACCACTGCGGGTACAGACTCCCGTTCGATCTGTTCCAAATACTGTGCGGCAACACCGCCGACTTCCACGACACCCACCACCAGGCTGTCGGTATCAAGTCCAATTTCTCCCAACCATGGTTCGTCCACTGGGACGTCATTCTCGGCACCCGAATGACGCGTCAGGAAATCGAGGAACGCCGCGCAAAACTCAAAGCTCTGTAATCTCCCGATTGCCCCCTCTTGTGTTTGTCTATTATAACATACGTCCGCTACCAGCTCGTGCTCTAACACACTATTCCCTCCCCTCCCCTTATTTTCTCTTGACGCATCTCATTCTCAACTTAATATATGCGTTTTAATTCCTTGTTCTTGGTCTTGCCTCGTTAGGAAAGCGAGTCATATAGTACTGATCTGCCAGCGCCTTGTAGGCCCCGCACTGGAGGATCAGTCTGCCTCCAGCTTGTGCAGCGCCCCGTCAGAGTAGGCCACATGTGTTGTTGATAAGAGTAAGGTCGCATATTCACGACATTGTGCCAGTACTCACTTAGTTCACACTTCCTCATGGCAAAATGCATGTTGAAGAAATAAAATGGTTCATTCTAATCTACTCTCAACAATTAGGAAGATTTCAGATGGGTGAGGAGGGTGAAGAACTCATGCTCCACTCGGACACAACCAAAGCAAGCACATCCCTGAGCTTTTCATCAAATATGTTCTTCATCACGTTGTCCGCGATGCTCTTTGACGAGTCAAACCTGCTCGTTCTCCGTATCGCCCCCCTCCGTCGCGCACTCGCCGTGTGGGGCCTTATGGCAGACGACATTGGCGTTCTTTCTATCCACGGTACCAGCACACAAGCGAACGAGAAGAACGAGACGTATATGTGGAATACGATATTGAAGACACTCGACTGTACTGCTGGCAATCCTGTCCCTATTATGGCACAGAAGAGTCTGCTAGGCCACTCGAAAGGAGGTGCTGCAGCCTGGCAGATGGCAGGTCTCCTTCAGTCGATAGCAAGCGGGACAGTTCCCGGCAACCACAATGCCGACAATGTTGATGCTCTTTTCCAGCAGCACTTGTTTCCTCTCATCATCCCTCTTCCGCTTAACCACCCTTAGAAACACATGGCCCGTCCACTTAAATTGACCTCCCCTTAGTTTTACTTAGGCATTGCTTAATATATTTCACTATCTCAGCATTGTCTTGATCCACTTAAACATCACTTATTCTACTTAAGTTGTAATTTTAAGCAGATTTTAAGTGAAACTTTTTTAAGTGGTATTAAGAGGCATTAAGTCATTTTAAATGCATTGATTTTTTCCTGATGACTGCGGTATACTGATGCATATTGAAAAGGCCTGAATGGCAAACAAGCAACATATGCAAGCAAGAAATACTGGGGGCATCATTGTCTTCCAGTCAGGGTGTTGGAGGAGTCTGAGAAAGCAGTTGGGATTTAATGTGGACTTGCAAGCAGGGCTTGTGAAATGCGTAGCACCTGTACACACCGGACCACATGGCAAGAAGAAGTTCAGTGCTGGTTCAATAAAAAAACTTACTATTGCATTCACAGATAATATTGATCTATTTTTGCCTCCCTATTTCAACCTGGGCCATAACACTGTATTGTCTCATACATTACTGAGGTGAAATCATACAAAGGAAAGCTTGAATAGCAGTGAGTTGTTATCTATGGCAGGGAATCATTCATCAACGTTCATCTCGAAACCATGTGATTAAAGTCACAGCTCAGTCACATCACGTGGGGTAGTCGAACGTGCATGAGCCCTATCTTATCTGGCTACCGTAAATATCACCACATAAGCTCGGAGAGGAAGCAGCTGAAAGGGGCTTAAAGAGTTCAGACGTTCAGGCTCCATGTGGAGGCTCTTTACAGGTATGCTTGGAGTCATTATCCTGCTGGAAGATGACTCCAAACATACCTGTTGAAAGACTTGAGCCTGGTTTCAGGCTCTATATAAGTCTAGTAAAAGTTTCTGATAGCTTGGCTTGGTGTATTGCGACAAATACTCATTGTATTGTACATCCTTGGCCCAGTGTTAACACTGTTAAGAAACACACAAATCCTACCACATTAGCAAAAAGAACCCTTGACCGGTCGCCACTCAGATAGTTTTCAAGATATCTCCGGCCTCCGGCCAAGCTGCTCTACTCTCAGAGGGTCGCGCAGCAAGATTTGTGATGAATGTTGGATACCAGAATTGAGTATGCACCTCGCGTGGACGGGGAAACACAACTCGCATCTTCCAGTGAAGTCATATGGGACTTCCCGGCAGCTGGGTACTAACTCAGGGCTAATGGGCTCGCGCAACAGATGTCCGGAGAAAGGGAGATGATTCTGTCACGGGGCTTGTAGTTCTCGGGGTGAGCTTGTGGCATGAGAACGTGCGCCATCGCTGCATTGGTTCTAACACGCCGCAAAAACAATGCGATGTTTGTAGTGATAGATAGTCAACGCGCAGCCTTTTTGGACTGCTCAAGGGCTTCCCTTAGGATTTGGGTTATGCAACCGAGTATTATGTTTACCAACACCCCGTCCCTGGTATGATTGGGGTATCTTCGAGGCTGCTTTCTCTTGCCCAATCACAGGCGAGGTTCCACCCTTTCATGAAGCAACCTGAATCTGCTGAGGAGAAATTCTAGCGTTGCGTACTATAAGAGGTAGAACCCAAAGGCCTCCTGCTTCCGCGGTTACACACGAACATCAAGGTACTTCCTCGACTACCGCAACAGGTATGCGCGTCTGGCCTGTGGACAGCCTTCGAAGACCCGCCCTCGGATCACCATCCGCATCCATGGTCAATATCGTAGATAATTTTACAAAATGGTGGACAACTGGATAACGCCGGGAGAGAATCAACCACGCACGCTTACTATTACCTCCATGTTTTAGATATGCCAGGAGACGGTTGTTCCCTCAGTCGTTGTGACAACACTCTGAGGATAAGATCTCTAGATTGAATAAGTAGCACGCAGATGGGCGCAACGCGCCGCTCAGCATAGGCATCGCAACGGGCTCGGTCGGTCGATGAGAAGAGAAGAGATTTTGAGGAAACCAGAGAATTGCGGGTGGTAGGAGACGAAGAATCTACGAAGTGGACCTTTAAATGCTTATTACAAGGGATGATTTACTTTACGGAATTATACGTTCGCTCGTCGTGAAAACACGCGCACTAGTAATTAGCATTCCACAACCCAAATAGCATCAATGAAAGGTGCGAGTGGAGATTTGACGGGAGGATATGATATGTATATTCTGCGTTTCAGTTGGTATTGTCACCACGGTTCGTGCAGCTCTTGCTTTAGGAGGAGCGTATGACAACAGACGGTAGGTTTATTCGCTGGGAGTTGTATCGGAGCAGTTGACTGGGACCAAGGCAGGCTAGCGATAATCAGAAAGGGGGAACAACGACATAGGCCAAGGAGGCAGGAAAGGTGTGTGCAAGCGGGCAGCGGGCCGGCCATTGAATATTGAATATTACAGTAAATTACCACGGTCAAACCCCTGCCCCGCCGCCAACCACAAACGTTCTGTCTGTCGTCTTAAACCTCTATCCATTGCAACAATAATTCCAACCTAGAGGACCTACGTATGTCTCTTTGACAAACTCGCAATTCACAATGCACATTTCCCAGATTTTTGACCGTTCCGACTCGTCAGCAATTTGGCGCAAGGGCGGTGCATTGTCGACGCATGACCAACAACTTGTTCAGGTCTTTTCTTCTCTGATCTCTGGGGAAAACGAAATCTGTCGCATCAGACTATTTGAATGTGTCGCAAGCGTGGCTTCCTGTTTTTCCTTGCCAAAGGCCACGAATCCCACGATACAAGCTCAGCGGGCGTAGGGTCAGCCCCCTCCTTTAGAACGCAAGTTCCAAGTGGCTAGCCGCCAAGCTGCGCCAAGGTCAAGGTATCTATGAGTCCCAGATATATTTCTGTCTCTTCCTTCTGGAAGTCAAAACTCTCGCTTGCTTTCTGTTTGGTTGACCTTGCCGCTATTGCTGACACCTTCCAGCAGCATCTGATTGGGCTCGAAGTATGACTACGCTTGATATCACTTGATGCAGTCATCGAAGCACACTCCGGGTATTGATCACACTGGACGAGAAACCAAAATTTCATCTTGACGAAGTAATATGGGTGGGTGGATCGCATGGCCCCTTCCGCCCTTTTTGGCCATGTCACGACCACGGCTCCGTTGTACGCTGTCGCGCGCCCCAATTTGGGAAGTACAATGTTGGTCAAGTGGGATTACAGTAAAGATATAAAAAGGCAAACGGGGATGGAAAACGGAAGCAATTGAACAAGGGTCACCGGACGGTTGACACACAACAAATTGGCGTCATTTATGCTTCCGACTTCCGTGCTTTTGGTACCACGCCGCTCTCCGCAATGGCAAGTAAGAACCGCTCGACAACGGCCTTGCCATGTCGAAGGTTCGACAGCGAGATGCGTTCATTTGGTAAGTGGGCTTGTCCCTATAGGAACAGCCGCACGACGATTAGTGGTGACCAGTCATGAGGATTAGGACAGCCAATTGGCGCACGCACCGAGCTTTCGCCCATGGGGAGGTGTAATGCTGGACAACCAAAGGCTTTCTCGAGGAAGGGTACACATGGAGTGGACTACGCAGCGGCGAATGTCTATGAACGAACGACCAAATCCAAGAGGGTAGGAAGGCACGTACACCACCTTCACGCACACGCATTGGTTCGGCACCCCACTCGTCGTGAATGGCGCGCTCGAGCCCGAGAAACCATGGGTGCGTCAGATCACCGAGCCACCAATCGGCTGTATGATCTACATTCACCTGTAGTATCGTGTCAAACGCAAGACAACACGTCATCCACTAGCGTTAACGACGTCACGGAAGAGAATCTATTAAACATACCTTGATTGTGTTGGTGGAATGCAACGCATCAAACGACTCGCGTAGGTGCTGTACGAGCGCCACGCAGACGACATCGAGCACTTGGTCGGGCACGATGCGCATTGAAAGCTGGGCAGTAACAGATGCTGGTATTACAGTTGGATCTGGCCGCAATCGTATTCGATAATGATGCACGAGCGGATATGAAATAGGGTCAACGCACTATGAGGGCCAGATCCGCGTACGCTGTGAATCGTCAGTGAAGGCTCACGCCAGCGTGTGCGTAGTGAAGCTGCTGAATGCTGGGTCACTGCTCCTAGCAAGCGGAAGAGCTCTGCTTCTTCGGCATCCTGCTGCCGCACTTTGTCATCTGGGGCAGGGTACCAGTCAGTATCGGAGTAACGGGTATTGGTCAAATTGAAGACGGACAGAAGCCCGGGATGAGTACTCTGCGGTCGCTGTCTGTTAGTCCTGCGAGAACCTGAATCCTGCAGAAAACGCCTATCAATTATTGCCATCTGGAAAGTGGAGAACGCGCACATGTCTTGCATAGGCTCATCCAGTGCACCACCATCGATACCGGAATGGCTGTCCTTTATACGGCGTGACGAGATCTAAACATTACAATGACGAAGGTCAGAAATGGCGAATAGTTATGTGAAATGGACAACGGCACCAACCTCGATGTCGCAATGTACCACTCCACGCAGGCCGTAGGTAATTGATGGAACATTGCTGGCTATCCAACTCGAGTTGCTGTGCGAAATGAATTGATAATATACCTATTGGATGCACACAGAAGCGTGAACTCTCACCTGACTAGTATCGCGTCCACCTCTCCAATGAGATCCTGTGCCATTGTCACTCCACTAGGACTGAAGTCACAGGAGTAGTCCACTCGCCTTGTGCCGCAGGACGGCATCCACAAACCCACCGCTTCCTGTTTCTTCCTCCCCTTCCACGAGAAACAGTAGATCAACGCCCAGCTTGCGCGCTTGCAGTAAGTCTGCGGCCGCGCACGCGACTGCGAGTACAGGGCCCTTGTCGTCGGCAACGCCACGCCCATATAAGTAACCGTTACGAGCAGTCATCCTGAATGGATCACTCTCCCACCCTTTGGGTGGCGCGGAGATCACGTCATAGTGCCTGTGCATATGTTGTCCAGTCCTTCGAGTATGATTGTCAAGAACAGGCAATTTGCCTCACCCATAGAAAAGGATACGGGGTTTCGGAACGGACGTCTGTGCGCCTTGGAAGCATGCAAAAACGATCGGATTGTGTACGGCAGCATCGTCCGCATAAAGCTGTTTGATACACGTTGATAGTATGCAGAGAGGCAATGGGGCGAATAAGGTACACACAGTTTTGGAGGATGCGCCGAGCTGTGCTAAGCACTTAGTAAGCCAGATCGCAGCTTGCCGACAATCCTCGCGGTAATCTTCGGAGCTCGATACGCTCGGAATGGAGACGAATTTTGACAGTGCATATATAAGGATGTCTGCGTTCCAGCGTTCAACGTGCAATCCGGAAACGAACGAGCAATAGCTAACCATTACAAGTACTGTGACCTTCTGCATCAAGAATCTCCTCATTAGAGGGGTCGACGGTGGCGGAATAGATTTTCCAGATCTGGACATAAAAGGCAGATAACAATCAGACGTTTTGAGGATATATGCTGTAACCATACGTTAATAGCCCCGTCATTACCCCCCGTCAGGAGCTCAAATCCCACGGGATCTGCACCGCGGGTAATGATACACGACAGCACAATGCCAGAATGTGCTTTCCATTGCCAGTGGGTGGGGCTGGTGTAGTGGTGGCTAGCCCCTCAGCCCCAGTGAAAACCCGCGCCAAGCTGAACTGAGTGTATCTGAGAGAGACTGAGGTCACCTGACCATTTGCGGACCTTGTCTGAATTCACTGCTATTCGACGTTGTTTCCAACCATTAACCAATGCCAGAACCTCATAAGCTGTGTCCCTCAGGCTGCCCGACGTGCAAAGGGACTCTGGGTCACTTATTGCACTGTAAGAAACCGTGCATCTCGCATCATGTGTTCCACTGCGAAATGTATCAGCACCAGCTGGCTGCACCCCTTCTGGGCCCTTCATAACCTTCAGCTTCTGTGCACCCTCACTCACATAGCATTTATCGAGGTGAAGAGTGAGGCTATTCTTGCTGTGGAACCCAATCTCGAGCAGGTGTCTTTCGAGTATATTTGAAAAGGCCTTCATGCGTGGGGAGAAGAGTGCATATAACCGCCCCTGCTAACCTTATTTCTTGACTGAGTGCGCAATTTCTCTTTTTTTTTTTCTGGCTTATGGCCTTGGTCAATGCTGCCATGGTATTACCACAACTCCTGCGCTCCTGTCTACCAGCATCATTCGACATCACCCCAACACGTGGTGTGCATCCCCAGTGCACATCCTAGCCATCCAATCAAGCCCGTCCTCAAAATACCCGGTCTCAAACACTGTTTTCTTCGTCCCCCCCCTCCACAACGTCCTAGCTGTGAACTGTGCTCACATCACACCCTCCCCAGTCTCGTGTGCACAAATGCGCTCAAACAGCATGCTTGCTGTACCCCTCCGAGTCATTGTGCTGCACGCAGAGGCCTTTGCCTCATCGCATACCTTCCTTGTCTTGCACTGGCTGGACCAGCTCATGAGTGCACTCCTCCGCAAACCTCCCTCGATGCTCTCTGGTGCGCACGCTGGAAGCAGTAGGGGCCCCTTTGCAAACATTTCTGCTGCACAGGCCGCCATATAAATAAACATGTTGTAAGTGTTCATCTGCTACTGATGGGCATACGACTCACTTATATGTGTTGGGTTAACACTCCAATCTGTAAACCATCTTTCGAAGTCTCCATTGCCTTGTCGACTCTCCCCCCTCCACAAGCTGCAAGAACCTCAAAGTTGGAAAAACTGATGGTGGCATCTACAACACTTTGTCTGCATGGTATCACTACAGGAAGCGCGACCATGGAATTTTCCATGTAAATCACAGATAAAATTCCATGTATGGTACAATGAAATTCCATGTATGTTGTCTGAGAATGAGAAAGGGAATTTTGGCAGCAACTGCACTGAAAGGCCACGGAGCGTCTGCCAAAATTCCACAGGTTTAAGGACGTCGTTTCAGTGTACCATAAGCCATTTTATTGGCATACACTACACAGAAATTTTGAAACCGAATTCTCACTTTCGGAAAGATTTTCAGTGCACAGCACAAGGAAATGCGGCTCATTTGACATGAAAAAATCCCTTGAAACGTCTTGGAAAATCACACTTTGTAACAGGCAATTTTGGTTTACATCACATGAAATTTATATTGATTCAATGCTCAAAAATACGGTCAAGAACAAGAAAACTTGGTCACATTAACAGGGAAATTCTATTCATGATTAATCGACTGACATTCGTATCAAAATTATTAGAAAGCGAAATATGAGCATCAAAAAACATGCGGAACGCAAAACGAGAACATCAAGAGATGTTCTGAAAGTGAGGCGATCACGCACGAGAGCCTAAGGGTGTTATGTACAAGAGCATGGTGATCGAGCGATGTTCTGAAAGGGAATTGCGAGCATCAAGGGCAGTTGGAAAGTGAAACGAGAGCGTCAAAAGCACTGTAGGAGGGACATGATGGCAATGGCACAACTTTGAAGAACATCAGTCACGAAAAAAGATCTAATAAAGACTACAGTACTTGCCTAGAACAGTCCCGTTCTGTACTTGCTCCTCTTTGACCTGTATGCGCTCCTGTTACTACAGCAGTCCTTCGCAATGTCTTCGATAACCTGGGTAAACATAGGTTGACGGATGATGCGGGCCCATTCTGCATCATTTTCGCTTTGCTTCTGAAGTTCTTTCTGAGCCTTGTTCTCACCATAAGTCAAACGCGTAATAAAAGAAGGGGACGGTGGTTACCTCTGAGACCACTACGGCTCGTTGTGTGAGACTATGCTTAGTCCAGCTTTGCTTGGGTTGAAATTTTTGTGCACTCAATAGGCTTCGGATCAAGTTCTTAAAAAGTAAATGTCAGAAAACAATGTCAACGCATTCATGAAACTTACTCTCAGTGCATCAGTATTCCTACAATTTACTCATATGAGCTCATGTGAGCTCACATGAGCTCATATGAGGGCAAAAAGTGAAGAAGTTGGAAGTACTTAAAGCTAGGGTCCATTTTCACGGAAGGTCTTCTTGGTTTACTTGGCAATGAGGCCAAAAAGTTCAAATGAGGCCAAAAAGTTCAAAAGCGCCATGAGGCAAAATGCGTCATATTTCCAACATTACAAAAAGTGTGTAGTTTAGTGTACTAAATGGGAAATGTGCCATCAGTGGCTGGTGTAGAAACAAAGGTAATCAAAGCTATTATAGTGAAGCAAATGCGGCCCCTGATTCATATTACTCTGAGTCCGTATCCATTGGGGCTGGGCTGCTGGGAACGTAGAGGGTGCGGCGCCGTTCATCCATATCTGGAGTGCTCGCTACTATGACCTCGATCTCAGCTTCAACCCCGCAAGCGTCCAAGATCCGTTGCCAGCGCCGTTCAGAGAGTTTTCGAGTATTTTCCACATAGTCAGCAACGAGACCTTTGGTGTTGTCGCGAGAGAACTGCCCAGTATGTACTTTAATGCCTGTGAGAAACATCTTGAATGCACGTTCAACCTGCGTGGCAGACATGTTATGTTAGCCATTTTACATCAACACTCTGATACCACTTACGGCTGCAGCCGACAAGGCGAGAGCACCTGCAAGATATCCGTAGTCTTCGCAGGAACCCTTGCACCCTTTGAGGAACGGCATAAAGGTTTTGATGATAAACGTAGACTCGAAAATGTCGATGGGGGGCTACGCGCAAATAATGCCAGTAAGTTTTAGTGGTACCGCATCAAATATGATACAACGACGTACAATGTATTGGTTGCTGTTTGGACCATGCTCGCAAGCCTCGGGTGTCGGTACTCGCCAGATGGCAGGTCCATTGTCCCTTACTGCCCACTTTGCATATCGCGCGATACAAGTTGGATTGTTGGCAAACCCATCAGCACTGAAGAAGTCCTCAACGACTTGAACTGCGCAGCTACCAATGGACGACTGTTTGGCATACAGGCGGCTGTTCACCTGGTGTCCAAAATAAATGAGCACACGTCTACGAAAGACAATAGAGACGTTGTACTGTGGCACATAGCTTATCTCCCCACTTGGCTCGATATGTATTGCCAGGGTACACCGTATTGACAACGTCCTGAATAATCTTAAGCATCTCGTTCCCCTTGGTAAACGCGGTCCATGGATCAAGGGAACTACCAAAGCGATGGTAGATTGTCGGAAGAAAGTGGGAGGTCCAGTCAGCGCGAGCGAACTCAGGGAGGCTAGATATGCTGATAACCGCAGAAATTGGGGCCGGGGATAGCTGTGTAGCTGAGTTCTTGACCACATGGGATTTTGTCGTACTCTGAGTCTTCATTGTCTTGTGTTCCAAGCTGCTGGGCTTTTCATGACTCTGCTTGTACTCTATAAAGTCGGGATCGCTATCCCACATCACGATTTCCTGTAAACATGTATTAGCTCATAAGCCGGTTTTACAAACGCGAACACGCCATGTCAGTTACCTTGGGCTCAGAGTTCTTGCCAGTGTGGTTCGTCATTGCCCTCAGGCTGGCCCTGTTCACACCGGGTTTATACTCTATGAAGTCAGGGTCACTGTCGTCGATGGCTATCAACTACATGGGATGTCAACAATGATTTCCAAAGGCCTAAAAGAAAAAACGTACCTCATTTTTGCGAGTCTTGTGCTCGATGTCCATGCCACTGGTTCGCTCAGCATGGGCGTCGTCATCTGCTAAACCCCCTAAAGGGCTACTGGCACGTTCAGACTCTAGAGTGGGATGCGACTTAGAAATCTTGGTTTGCCAATTACGCACAAGGCCAGAGGGGACCTTGGCGGGCTTTGGCTCATTGCCCAATTTAGAACTGTTGTTATTGTTGACGTCAGTTACGTGAGAAGATTTGATGATCAAATTGATCATATGCAACGACTCGCCTCGACTCAGATATGGGCTGTGTGCCCCTTCTAATCACCTCCTTCTCCTTGTTGACTGCTGCTCGAATGTCCCCCCTACCCCTAGCAGTTTTTTTCTTCTGGTGAAACAGGCTGTGAGTTCGTTCAAGTTTTCTACATCAATGTACCACATACCTTAGCTGGACCTTCCAGCTCCTCCTCAACAGGCACCGCAACGCCGTTGCTATGCTGCTCTTCACTGGCTCCCATCACAACATCACTGTCGTCATCCGTCAAACCTCTTAAAGGGCTACTGGCACGTTCAGACTCTAGAGTGGGATGTGTCTTAGAAACCTTGGTTTTCCAATCACGCCCAACTTGAAGGCCAGAGGGGACCTTGGCAGGCTTCGGCTCATTGCCAAATTTAGAACTTTGGTTGTTGTTGTCAGTTACGCGAGAAGACTTGATCGTGATACAACAACTCACCTTGACTTAGATATGGGCTGTGCGCCCCTTCCAATCGCCTCCTTGTCGACTGGTGCTTGAGTGTCCACCCTAGCCCTGGCAGTATTTTTCTTCTGGTGAAATGGGCCAGTCATGCTTTGGACTGCCATCCTTTCTTCCTCATGTTCATCTTCCTCTTCTGCTGCCTCTATCTCAGCTAGCATCCGGATCGTCTTTCTCTCCATCTCTTCCAATTCCTGTTTCAATCTCTCCTTCTGTTTGGCAGCGGCGGCCACCTCTTCAGAGGTACGCTGTGCTCGTTTCTGGTCAGGTGCCCCCGGATTTATGACACGATTTACTCGTTGGGGAAGAGGAGATCGAGGGGGAATGACCCGTGAACGTGAACGGCCTGTGGTATTGCCACTGTTCTTAACGGATGGCACTGTATTCACTTTTTTCGACCTCTTTGGAGGTTGTTGACACGTATTGGGTCCGGAGACCTCTGCATCCGCACTGCTATCAGAATGGCTATGCTTCAGGTTGTCAACAAGGTGTGGTGCAGATTGAGTGGATTCCTGAATTGCGGTCCCAGTATCATTATGAGTGATTTAGTACTGATCGAAGAAAGGGACTAACCTCAGCCAAAGGTGTCGCAGCACGCATCTTCTCATTCTGGGCCGCTTTTTTGCAAGCAGTGCGAGTTTTCATTATCAATGAGTGACTGGGTATATGGTTTAAAGAAGGTGAGTGAAGCGAGCGGGATGTGACGGAAAGAGTGTGGCGGGGGCGTGGTATTTTTTTTTTGGGGGGGGTGTTGGCTAGTTTGATGGTATGTGTTTGCTTTTATTATATTTTTAAACGTAATTCGCTAAGTTCACTTTCTGTCCCCAGTCCATATTCCTAACTGTACTCACCATGTCAAATCCATTTCTGCCTTATCAATCATGTTACCCATGTTCCCACTGTCCCAGACGACTTAAAAGTAGCCGAGGTCTTACACAGCACTGCAATTCAGCTCATCGACAGTTCACGCCTTTCTCTGATGCGGACGAACCTGAAGATGAAAGCTACCAGTATATGTATCACCGGCATCCTTTTTTAACTGGTAAGCATTAACTCTTTTTTTCTTTCGTTCTCTGGTTGACAATCAACTACTTATGATAAATGTAGCAATTCTGTGCGACAAAAACGGTGGAAATCTGCCTGATCCTCCACCCCCTCCTGAACCATTATGCCCTGGTGGTCAAGACCCTTTATCTTGGTATCCATTTGGATTGCGGGTCGAGTTTGACTTTGCACATTATCACTTCGTCGAAGTTCAAAGCTCGGCAGGTCACATTGATCAGGCGCTTGATATGTGGCAAGCAAGTATCCTCCCATATGGCGACCAAGTTCCATGGAAAAGAGCACAGGACCTTTACGATACCATTGACACGATAAAGCATGGAGACGCACTCTGGAAGGTGCACAAGATACACTATAAAGGTCCACACGCCGCTGGTACTCCACCAAAATGGATGACAGAAACTTACGAGTTGTGTACTCGTGATTCGCGAGTCATCCTACATCATCAACTGGCCTCCCCCGAGTTTGAGGGCAACATCAATTTCGTGCCATATAAGCAGTTCGATGGCACGGGGAGGCGGGTTTGGTCAAACCTTATGTCTGCCGACTGGGCATGGAAACAAGTGGTACGTTTTAAACATGTTATCATATATACATCATAATCATTATTGGTTTGAAGGACATCATCGCGGAGGACCCTGCAACACATGGTGCTATGTTCGTCCCCATTGTAGCTGGAAGTGACAAGACCACTGTTTCTGTGGCAACGGGTCATCAAGAATACCATCCGGTCTACATGTCCCCCGGGAATATAACCAATACAGCCCGCCGCGCACATGGGAGTGCTTTTCTCCCTGTCGCTTTCCTTCCCATTCCAAAAAGTACCTTATGAGTTATCTCGTTCTCTGTTGAACTTGACTAATGTGTGGCTGTTCTTGCAGCAAACCGGAAGCATCGAAAAACCCCTCTTTTTCAGAGATTTTGCCGACAACTGTACCATGCCTGCCTCGCTCGCGTTTTTGCACCCCTCAAGGCAGGCATGACTAAACCAGAGGTCATTCGATGTCCAGATGGTCATTTTCGTCAAGCCATTTACGGTATCGGTCCATATATAGCTGATTACCCTGAGCAAGTCTGGCTGGCTGCTATTGTTTCAGATTGGTGTCCAAAGTACGTTTCTATTAATTTCGCTACAATAGCTACTGACTTCTGAACCCCAGATGTGATGCGCACCCAAATCACCTTGATGCTGAAGATGTTCGATGGCGGTCACATAAAAAGACCAATGTTTTGATGACATGCTTTGATCCCGGTGTTCTATGGGATGATTTCGGCGTACGCAGTGATGTCGTGGTTGGTTACTCATTTCCTGAGATGAAAATTTTTACTTAACAAATATCCACAGCCTTTTACATATGACTTTCCCCGGGCTGACATCCACAAACTCCTCACGCCTGATTTACTCCACCAGGTTATCAAGGGCGCGTTCAAAGATCACTTGGTTACTTGGGTAACTGAGTATCTTCTTCAAGAGCATGGTGCAGCGCGAGGATCTGAGATTATCGACGATATTGATCGACGGTATGATCCATCTGCTGTTACCCCATTTGCCATTGATTAGTTGTTGCAGTATCTCACTCGTTCCAGTATTTCCGGGTTTGCGACGATTTCCAGATGGGCGTGATTTCAAACAGTGGACGGGAGATGACTCAAAAGCGCTTATGAAGGTCAGATCAGTCAAATCGTTATGACATCATTCTGACTTATTTTATCAGGTATATATCACCGCAATTGCCGGACATGTCCCATCAGACATGGTCAAATGCATTGTAGTGTTTATGGACTTCTGTTACCTTGTCCGGCGCAATGCCATTACAAGTGACACCCTTTGCGAAATTGGGAATAAGCTTGCACGATTCCATCATTACCGCAACATCTTTATTCAAACAGGGGTTCGTACGGATATATCTTTGCCGCGTCAGCACGCTCTTAAACATTACCCTCGTTCCATCCGGCTTTTTGGCTCTCCCAACGGCTTATGCTCTTCAATGACAGAGTCGAAGCATATCAAGGCTGTGAAGGAACCTTGGCGCCGCTCCAGCCGACACAAGGCACTCGTCCAGATGCTTCGCACAAACTCGCGCTTGGACAAAATGGCCTTTGCACAAAAGGTCTTTGCAAAGCAGGGTATGATGGCGGGTTCGACCTCTGCATATACGGCCATGATTCTCAGAGGCGAACAACCAGCTGTCAAAGAGACGCCTGCCAGTGCTGAGGAAGGTAATGACATAGGCCCAGTCTCAGGACCAAAAGTTCTATCCTCGGTCCACCTGGCAGTTACCCCAGGTACATTTTATCATGTTTTTACTGCCCAACTTGCTCATTAATGTCTTGTCAGTACGTGGTTATCCATCTGCACTTGGTGCGCTTTCTGTGCATGTACAGCAGCCACAACTTCCCGAACTCCTTCGCCGCTTTCTCTATGATCAGATCCACCCTGATTCACCCGTTTGGTCCACCGACATTCCGCTTGATGACTGCCCCCGGTTCTATGGTTGTATTTCTGTTTTTCACTCAGCACTTGCCCGGTTTTATGCACCTAGTGACGCTTGTGGTGCTGGTGGGATGTACCAGGAACGTATCCGTTCAACACCGATATGGCATGGTGAATCCGCACGACGCGACACAGTATTCATTGAGACAGATAAGGAACTGCCTGGGATGAGAGGTCTAACTATTGGGCGTGTTTTCCTCTTTTTTTCCTTTACGTTTCGGGATGTGCATTACCCATGCGCACTTGTACATTGGCATTCTTTGATTGGATCTGCACCAGATGACGACACAGGGCTTTGGGTGGTAAAGCCAGAATTCAAGGCAAACGGCAGTCGTAGTCTAGCAGTCATTCACCTTGAATGTATTGCGCGCGGAGCACTTCTTAGCGGTGTTTATGGCTCATCTCTTCTTTCTGATGGACTCAATTTTCGCGATTCTCTAGATTTATTTCAAGCTTATTTTGTTAATTCCTACGCAGATCATCATGTACACGAGTTTCTGACTATATAGAGCATCATTAGATAGTAACTCAAAATGGCCTGTTGAGCCGCTTGAGCATTTGAGTGGCGCATTGAGCGTTTGAGGGGCGCGTTGAGCACTAAAAGTCTGGTGACTCGTGGTGAGTGCTGGTGAGTGCTGAAGAGCTTTTGGCCTCAAGGCACTTTTGGGGCTTTTTGGCTTTTCAATGAGTGAAAAAGGGGAAAAAAGTGCCAAAAGGCCGTGAGCAATTTGTTAAATCACTGATGTGATAACCATCTTCCCTTATTTTCTTGTCCAGCCAGCCCAAGAATTTCCCTGGGATCATACGTACAATATGGAATAAGTTTTTTCTCGCGTGCTTGACGCATTGTCAAACCCGATGATGGACTAGCTGAGCCTTGAATAACTAAATCGTAAATATGTTAAGACTCTCAGCCTGAGATGCGATGCAGCCTGTGACTTACTCTGTGTCTCATCACTCGAGACTGGGACATGCACTTGAGGTTGTGGTTGAGGTTGCAGTCGCAGTTGAGTTGCCAGTGGTGACTGAGGCAAGGGGTCCGGGGGCATATATGCGTCCGAGTCAGAACCAGCATGGTCCGGGGAAGCGCCCAATGCATTTGACGCATTTGGTGTGTTTGCCGGTGATGTGTCCTCATTGGACACGTTCTGACCTGTAAATATATGTGGCACGATTGTAAGCATATATGTTACAAATAATGATAAGTATCCATACCTGATTCACGAGCCGTATCTCCAGACGGCACTAGTTGTGGTGGAGTACCCGAGCTGGAGGCACCACTGACCTGTGCAGCCTTTGCTGCTTTGTTTCTAGCATGAGTCTTGGCTGCCTTAGCAGTGGAACGCTTTTTTTGAGAACCTGTACGCATAATACGTGCCTTTCTAGCTGGCCCGGCCTTTTGGACAGACGAAGTAAGGTGGGAGAGAGGGGGCTAAATGCGCTCAATATCACTTACCATGGTAAAGTGAGGGAATTGATGAGATGGAAAGGGACAAGATGGTGGTTGAGTTGAGAGCAATGTCGGCTTGCTGGGCCGTGTCCGGGGTGAGGCCTGACGCGTGTTTTACCAATTTGGCAATCTGTTTTCCTAATTTAGCAATGTCGAAAATATTCGCTAAGTCCAGCGTTGCCGCTCAGAAACTTCACATATTCAATGGCTGGCCTTGGTAAACCAACAAGAAAGCACCCTAAGGACAAAGGGCATGAGGGGTCCCGCAAAAGAAAGCGAATAGACTACATAACAATTGCCAATCAGCTGGCATTACCAGGCCCAGGGGACTTGGACGCTCTCACACAAATACGTCGTTGTGAATCTCTTGACTCTTATGCTCGTTTACAAAGCTTGATTGGTGGTATGTCTCACTGTTTATATTATTTCGAATAATGCTAAATTATACACAGAAAATGACTTGCAGTCGCAAGCCACTCAATGGAAACACTAACGTCTCAACATAATGCTGAATCACGCCCGCTTGCTGATTATTTCAACGACTCTGAATCTGGCCCCTTTGGCACTCTTGTCAACATGTTTTCCCTTCCCTCATGGAAGGAAATCGATATTCCTGGTCATGTCGATGATGTCCTGTTACCGGATGATCCAGAGCTACTACCTGCAGATACTCTTGAGGCTAGCATGTTGCACTTGGGCCATGAGTCAGATGGGGACGACCTAGAAGACTTGCTTCAGAGATTGCAAGACTTAGAGGGGGTGGATAATGAACGCGAAGGTTGGAAAGCCATCAGTGAGTGGAATATTTACTTATTTCAAGTTTTTGCTTAATGTTTGACTAGCTGATTATTTGTGCGATGAAATGGCTATCAATACATTGCGCATTATTGGATGGAAGCTTCGTAACCATGCTAGCCGGGAATCATATAATGACTTGCGTGAAACGCTCACAGGAACACTTGGCTTTGACTCGGAATTCAAAGCGCTCCAGCTTCTTGTTAATCTCTCAGGTCTCAGTCCAACGATGTATCACTGCTGTGTAAACTCATGCATTGCGTATACAGGACAATACAGTGATCTCAGTACCTGTCCCTTCTGCCAAGAGTCCCGATTCTTTGATGACAACAAAACCACTTGGTCAAAATATTCCTATATTTTTTTTTTTTTTTTGATTTAACAACAATTCCCATTTGTGTACCGGGCTCAGGGGGAGCGCCCCTATTTCCGTGTCAAATACAAAGACAGAACCGTACTCTATGTATTACCGCGCAGTGATTCCACTAAGCCTCTGCGGACTCTCCGTTTCTTGGCGGTGTTGAGGCGCGTCGATCCGCGATCCGCTGTTGTCTCGTCGGGGTTGTCGGAGGCGAGCACTGGACCCATCATCAGCAGTGAGGGGCGACTACCCATTGCAGCAGCTTCTATTGCGTTTGAGGGGGCTCTTGGTCGCTTCTTCTGACCTTGCAGATAAGCGGTGGCTTGGGGAGCGAGGGGGGGTTTTGAGGGTGCAGAGGGAGGTGTGGAGGCCGGCTCGTTCGGTTTGGGGGGATTGGTTTTACCCTTTCCCTTCCTATCTCCACTCCTTCTGCTCTCCTCACTGGAAAGAGGGCACCGGTGTCGCTTCGCAGCTTTGCGCGTGGCGAACTTACGTCCGCACAGCGGGCATTGCCGTTGTGTTCGGCCTTCTGCGGCTTCTTCATCCGCTTTCCGGCGTTCTTGCCTCGATGCGCGATTCCTCTTCCGTGCAAGTCGCTTCCTCTCCTTTGCTGCCTGCGACGCGAGCCGCTGGCCTCTTGTGAGATCGAAGAAGGCCCGAGGGCTTTCTTGGTTGAGAAGCTCCAAAATGTAGACAAACATCACCTTTTTCACCTTATGGATGGGGCAAGGTACCAGTGCAACTGCACACTTGACCAGATGAGCGTGGAACTGGGGAGTGAACTCTACCCAAATAATGTTTCCGTCTTCGGCTTTCTGGGCCGAAAGGGCCTGGGCCCTGAGGTGGTCCTGGGAAAGGAACCAACGGCGGCGGAAGGTGTTGAGAATATCAAATACGGAAAGATCCGTATTCTCAGTAAGCGCCTTCTTCTTCGGCAAACTCTTCCCAGTGGAAAAACGGGGGTACGCTGGGTGGGGCAACCCCGCCCCGAACCCTGAGTCGGGAGTGAGCGATTGGAAGGATGTGACTGTGATCGAGCCGCCTTTTTCCAGTATCTGCGTGGATTGCGATGTCGTAATCACAGGATGGGAGTCCCCGTGAAAACCCTGAGAGCGGGTAAAATTCGGGGGAATTGGGGTACCAGACTCGTCCTGCACCAAGAGGTGGGGAGTGGCCGTGGAGGGAACGGGAGTGTCAATGTCCATACTTGCCAATACGTCTGAAAGCGAGAACTGGGGGAGGGGAGGCTCCCCTGGCTCGGGCGACGGTGAGAGGCGAAGGATGGGAGTGGAAAAACCAGAAGGGTTGGCCATCAAAAAACGATGATGGTGGTAAGAATCCAAGGAGGAATGAAAATATTCCTATATCCCACTCATTCCTCGTCTCAGAGCCATCTTCGCAAATCCAGCATACCGAGATCTTTGTATGTATCGCGCGAGCCATGTTTTCAATCCTGAGCTCACTACGGATTACTGCGATGGCCACCACTACCGTTCTCTCCTCAATAAGGCTGTGGAGATCATTCATGAAGATGGGCAGAGGGAGGTACTACAACACCGGCACTTCTCTCATGCCCGGGACATTGCTTTGGGTCTGTTTTCAGATGGCTTTCAACTCTTCAAGAAATCTCGAGTCCAAAAGTCAGCAATGCCTCTGCTACTTGTCAATCTCAACCTCCCACCAACGATCCGCACACATCTTGAGCACCTCATATGTCTTGGTATCGCTCCTGGTCCACATGCCCCCAAGGATGCAAATTCATTCTTCCATCCAGCATTCCTTGAACTACAGGAGCTTGCATGAGGCATAAACACTAGGGACGCTCGGCTCCATGAAGACTTTAAACTTCATGCTTATCTTGTTTTCAAATGTGGTGATCTACCTGCAGTTTCTAAGTTTCTCGAGCAGAAAGGCCACAATGGATATTCTGCTTGCTCTGCTTGTGAGGCAACTGGTGTTCGCGTTCTTGCCATTGGGAATGTTTCTAGGGCTTCCACGAATTATTATTTCCCTTTGCGGCCACCATCTGATCACCCTGAACCTCGAGGTCCCACATGGGATCCTGCCAATCTCCCCATGCGCACTGACATGCGAATCGAAACCCAATTGTCCGAAATAGAATCTGCATCTACACGAGTGTCGCAAGATGCACTTGCGAAGAAGTACGGTCTTAATGGCCGATCCTTGCTATTGCGGCTATCCTGAATATCTGTTGCATCAACACCTCGCGATGTTATGCATCTGTTATTTGAGCACATGGTCCCGATGCTAATTTCGTTCTGGAAAGGCGAGTACAAGCCTTGGAAGTCGAAGAAACTGGATCAAGGCCAGCCCTATGTTATCCCTGAGGACGAGTGGAAATGCATTGGTATTCTTACGATTGAGTCTTCCTTCACCATACCAGCATCATTCACCCGTGCGCAGCGGTGCGCTCCCGAATATCCACAAAGAGGAACACCTTTATATTGCAGAAACATACGCGTTTTGGATGATGTACTTGGCCCCGATTGTCCTCAAAGGTCGCTGGCGTGACACTGATAGGTATTACCACCATGCTGTCCTCCTTAGCAGCATCCTCTGACGGCTTGTGGAGTATGAGATCCCCACCCAGGATGTCTCACCTTGTGGACGCCTTGCTCAAGATATCACACGATTTGTTCAACAATATTATGAGTAAGTTTTTGGAAAGCGATGTGAAATTTGATCTGACCTGTGTTCGGAACTAGCTATTACTACCAGTACAAGAATGAGCGGCTTGCAGCGTGCAATTCGACTCCCCATGGTATGCTCCACCTTGCCGATGACATATGGACTCATGGCCCATCATGGGTTTACTGGTGCTTCGTCATGGAGCGATTTTGTGGCAGTCTCCTTCCTGACATCAAATCTCGCTCGGACCCTTATCCTAGCCTTGCAAAAAGGACCATCGAGGGCGCCCAGATATCCCAAATCAAGAAGTTGTATCCCGATCTCAAAAATGTTCTCGAGCGTAAGTCCAGGGATTTGTCATTTGAAGGTTCTGAGGATCGAGAACCAATCAATACACACGAAAAACTCTACGTGGAATGTGAGTTCAACATTCTGCTGTTTACTATTGCCTCATGTCCAAATTCCCCATAGTTCCCCACACTGTGCTATGCCGCCCATACCATCCAGATACTGCTCTCGATCGTGAGTTGCTGGACAAACTCGAAACTCACTTCAAGATCCTCTTCTCAACTCCGGAAAAGCGATTGACCACTGATGATGTGCGGTCCCATGTGTGCCAGGCTCGGATGGATCAGTGTGGGAAGGTGCGCAGAGCCTTTGGGGGTGATACCATCCAGGCTGCAATGGGAACGCGAGAGAAAGAACACAGACGAGATACTTCATTTGTCAGGGTAAGTTATTCAGTTACGCTCCAGAGGACGTCTATTTATTGTTCTATATGTAGGCGTGTTTTACGGAGACAACTGAGGGGGGAGACAGGCGGGTGATATACTATGGATGAGTCGAGTCCTTCTGGGTATGTCATTTCCCCCCTTCGCCATGGAGATCAGAGGAAACGCGCTATATACTCGCGTTGTTCTCGCTGTGTGGAAATACGAGAGGCCTCGATGCAACAAAGACCATGGTCACTTACAAGACGCTCAACCGATCGAAATTCGTAGCCGTTACGACAATTGAATCAGTGGTCGGTCGAGTGCAGACAGAGCCAGGGCGAAAGGAGTGGGCAATTATTGACAGAAGTGGTGCATATGCAAGCACTGTACTGACTGATAGGGGACTGCCTGATGTACAATAACTAGTCAATTGATCAAGGAATAGACTCGGATAAATTTTGAGGCAGAAGAGATCACACATCGCATGAGAGGATGGAGAGAAGATCATTTATTGGATACATATACAGGTCAAAAGGGTTTTCTTCGACCTTTTAATCTACAATGTACCTAGACTCCCTCGAGTACAAGAGCTGCGTCGTCAGAGCTAGCTGAGAGCGATCCACCCGCGACCACATCGGGCAATTGTACAAAAACTTTCCGGCTTTCCGGCTTTTTCGGGCCGCGGCAAGTGCAAAAGC
>QFDX01002103.1:0-12361 GCA_003315875.1 Lactifluus piperatus
ATGACCATTTCGGCTACGCAACTCCGCATGTTGCTCCAGACCCCGACCAAGCAGCCTTTCCTGGTGTTCGGGTAGCGTATGGTGCCCCTCCCGACCATCCAGCTGCAGAGAACCTCAGACGGCTTCTTAGCCGCTTCCTGCATCATCCCGATTCACAGATCATTTTGGTTCACATAGAACCGGGTGCGGCTGGTCGGTTCAGGATTGTTATCTCTCTCGAAATGGTCGACTTCCTTTAATGCACTATTTCTCGCCCCCACCTATTCGAGGTATTATTTATGAAAGTTGCTGAGATATTGATTGCAGATTGCGCTGAAGTCGCTACTTGTATGTAATCTCTAGTTGGGAGAAAAGAAGTGATAGGATAGGTTTCTAACTCCCGTATTACGCTTCATGTGAAACGTACAGTTGCAGCAGCAGATCCTCTGGGTTTACGGTTAAGCACCGCTTTATGGTTCACCTGACTTTTGAATAGCAGTGGTAGTCAACAACCCATGCAGGGGCATTGGAAGTAATAAAAAGAAAGCGGCTTTGCGCCTACGATTGCATGCTATGCATACTCGTGCGAAAATATCTGCTGCAAGATATCCCCCGCCTTCCAGTTCAGCGTCCCATCATGATCCGCCGCGCGAGGAGGTCGAACAATGTGCGCTCCGGACTCAATGTGCGCCGCCGCCACCGCTGACCACGCATTCTCCCACCACAGCGTTGCAAACTCGACCTCATCGACGAGGTAGCTGAGGACTCAGAGGAGGATGCGATGAAGACTTCTAGGGACATCCAGAAGGCCTTGCGTCCACATCCACGTTGTGCACCGCCTCCGCATCGCCATTAGGGGGCGCCATGCCATTAGCAGTGAGAATACTAGTAGAGGAGTAACGGTCTGCGGCTATGAGGCAGTGCTTGAGGGGGCGCCGCTACTGATTGATAGCGGGCTCGAGGGGGGTTAAAACAGTGTGTCTGAGTCGGACCATAACCGTTGCACGACCACCACTCCATCCTCTTTATCCGCCTCTTTCCCATCTACCGACAGTTTGTGATCTTTATCATCTTATTCTTCCTTGCTCGCAGAGCGACGCAGGCGCGACCATTCCAATACAGTACCGAGCCCGCTCAACGCGCATTTGTTGACCAATCATCCAGTCGTCATCACCCCTACTGGCATCGGGTGTGGCGCAAAGATGGACATGGACATTCCCCTGATAGGCCGCATAGGCGACGAGAGCACCCCCCAATTGGGGGGAGGACGTCTAGAGTACGTCCACAGCAGCCGGCACGACGGGGGCCGCCGTTGCAATCACACTGTTGCTTCTTAGTTGTATGCCGAACGAAGGAGAGGAGACGACAGGCGGTGGCAGTGGGCGAGTGACCTGTGGCGGTGTGCCACCGCGTTGTGTTTGAGCCGCGAGCCGCGATTCACGGGCGCAATTGCCCGTTATCTGTCCTGTCATTTCCAGAAGTTTGTTTATTCTGTACTTCACCAGCACTCACTCTCATACTGCCACGCCCAAGCATCCTTCCATGTCATTCGTCGCATGTTGGGTAGTCTGCCGTAGGCCAGGGGGGTTGAGTTCCCGAGGTCACCTTGTGTAGCGCTGGGGGTTATGCAGTCGCTGGAGTGGCTGCCAGTGCCACCTCGACCTCCATGAGGTCTCACCAATTTGATAGTGAAGCTTGTCGCCTTCTCCCGACTTCTCATGACTTGTACCGCTGCACTGCCACCCAGCATCCCTCGGAACCCTACAAGTCGGCTTGGGTCAGTTGTGTGTCACTAGCATGACCTCTGCAATCCCCGTTATCGGCTTGGTCTTATGGAAGCCGGTAGTGTATAACCATCGAGGAAGTCACGGTATCATGACCCGGTACGTCTTGTGATGGAAAATTACAACTGTCCACTGGCACGTTCTGTACATTTCCAACTCCTGGGGTGGCCCTCCCCTCCCTTGCCTCTTCATTCCCCGCCTCTTCATATGACGTCCTCACCTTTCCTTCACACTGTGGCTTCCCAGAATGTCCATATCTCTGGTTGCTGTGTTCCATGGGCGCGCGATTCCTACTTGCTAGCCGGGAAGACCCCTTCACGGCCATGAAACATCAACAATCTTATGATATATTCATGTATTTCTGGGATGTAGGATGCAATAGACACCATTACCACTGTGTGAATGTTGCAGGTTGCCCCCATGGGCCATCACGAGTTTGGGGATTCCATTGCATCTAAAGAAGGTATAACCAAAATACATGTGAAGTTGAAAGCGATGAAGGGGGTAGACAGGGATGCAAACCCAAAGCCAATGAAACACATCACATCCCTACTCCTGCTCTACTCTCGCCAGAGAAACAACGTCAGGGCGTTAGAGGAAGCCCGTATGGCGCCCGTTCTCTCACCAAGGCCATATTCACCCCTACTGCTCGATGGCGACTTTCGGACGCTAAGGCGCTATTCCATTATATCATATGATCATGGCGAGCAGAGGTGCAATCTCACTTGTGCGACTTTCATTTACAGTAATTTGCAAGATCTTCAATTCCCTGCCATGCCGTGCGGCGACGTAGTTGTACAATATTACGTCTGGGGGGAGAGACCCATGTACACTAGTACGTGTGCTCGAACTGGCTAGCCATACGGCTAATTGGCTCGGACCACCACGGGCTGGTGGCTTGATGGATTTCCAGAAATCCTGTGTAGGGTGCATTGCATGTTCTGCCTATTCGAGCCATGTATACTGCACCCGGGAATTTAGGGTGCACCTGGCTTGCTACTGGCAAGCCTCGAGAGGGTGGACCATTGGCGAAGAAAGGTGGCGGCCTCAAGGACCCTTACGAGATCAAGCTCAATAGAAGCAGCGATGAGCGATATAAACGAGTACAATTACACTCGAGTGAGGGACTCTACTGCCTTTTCCTGCAGAATATATATATGAATTAGCAATAATAAGATTACGCAGCCTTATATTCTTTTTTCCGCTTGACCCCAACAACTGGCTTTGGACACTAACGGTGGTTGAGGGAGCAATGTGTGGTTGGAGCGCGCATGTGACATTTGGCCAAATGGCGTCATTGCGGTTGCGGCCGGTTGCAATAACGGATGCAATAATAAGAGAACCGCAACTTTGGCCAAAATTCGGCGGCACCGAGGCCTCGAGGAGTACGGCCAAAAAATACTATACCCATATAGATTTCTGCTCAACCCCCGTTTTCATATATCGTAATGTACTCTTTAATTTCTTTCACCTGAGCCCCCAAGGTTTGGCATATAATAGAGATCAGACCTCCGATGTCACCCGCAACTCATGCCTCCATACCCTGCGACTTCAGTTGGACTTAGTTGTCAAGTAGCCCTATCCCTCACAGCCTAATATAAAAGCCAAGTCCTAGTAACTTACCATCAAGCTCCATTCCCTCCGCTCAATAAAACCTCTTTGAAATCGAAGTATCATATGCCTCACCAAGTCGGGCCGCAACTTGAACAAGCCAATCACTCCCAAGGAGACGGGTCCTCCATTCCACTCCCTCTTCTGGGCAATGTACAACAAAATGTTACCGTCAGCATCTAACCCAGTGGCCTTCCCTTCACGGCTCGTGCTCACCTCTGTTCCTTAGTTCCAACTTGCTGCTGGCCATGGCCAAGGTCCTCAGGGAGATATAATTCCACCAGCCGGGAACATTGTTATGCAAGATGGTCCACATGACCAGCCTGAGCATCACATTGATGCCGCCTATGACATGGACTACTATCATCCTCCCCCACCAGGTGTAAGTAATCTCTATATGCGTGCTCTCGAACATCTTTCTCAATAATCATGCTTTATTCCACAGGGTCCAGTACTCCGAGTCCCATATATGAATCAAAATGTAGGAGTTGCTCAAGACCTCCCAGCACAAGCACAAATTGTTGCTCCCGTATGTGATTAACTTTGCTTTACCATATGGATGTTGGATGCTAACTGGACAATTCGCCGCAGGAGCCTCAAGGAAATGACTATCTCGACTACGCCGCTCCGCATGTCGTTCCGGGCCCCGACCAAGCAGCCTTTCCAGGTGTTGGGATGCCCTATGACCCCCCTCCCGACCATCCAGTTGCAGAGAACCTCAGACGGCTTCTTAGCCGCTTCCTGCATCACCCTGATTCACAGATCATTTTTGTTCACATAGAACCGGGTGCGGCTGATCGGTTCAGGATTACCATCACCCTCGAAATGGTTGATTTTCTCTGACGCAGTATTTCTCTTTTCTCGACGCCACCTATTCGATGTGTCATTTATGCAAGTCGCTGAGTTAGTGTTTGCAGATCGTGCTGAAGTTGCTACTTGTATGTAAGATTTCGAGACTAGAAGGGAAAGGATAGGTTTCTAACTCGCGTAGTACGCTTTATGTGAAAAATGCAGTTGCAGGATCTCCCCTGGGTTTTAAATTAAGCGCCACGTTATGATTCGCGCCTGAAAAATTTGCAAATTTACTATGTACAACACGCTGTGGGCCAAAGGGGGTATGCATTTATGACTTGACTTTGAGTGGTAGTGGTAGTCAACAACAATCCATGCTAGAACTTGGAAAAAAAAAAACCTGCTATGCGCCCCCCAACTTGGATGTTATGCATGTTCACGCGAAAATACCCTGCTACAAGATGTCCTCCACATTCAAGTTCAACGTCCCATCATGATCCGCCTGCGTAAGCAGGTCAGCCAGGTATGCTCCGGACTCGACGTCCGCCGCCGCAGCCGACCACGACTTTCCCCACAACGTTGCAAACTCGTCCTCTCCATTGGCAGCAGTGGTAGTACGATGGTGCTGGTGGTGTCCGTTGCAGTCGCCATCGGTGAAATAGCCGAGGACTCGGAGGATGCGAGGAAGGCTTCTAGGGACGTCCAGAAGGCCTCCATATCTTTCGCGTCTACATCCACGTCCACGTTGTATACCACCTCCGCATCGCCATCGGTCGCCACCGCAGAAGTTGTAAGAGCAGTGGGAGTAACGGGAGTAGTCAGTGAGGAAGTGCTCGCGCCTGCGAAATCGAACGCATCTAAGAGCGCGTCGCTACTGCTTAATAGCGGGCTCGATGGTGGCAGTGGCGAAGACGGCGGCAGCGTGTCGGACCATAAGCCTTGCGAATCCATCATATCCTCCTCGTCATCATTAGCACCTCGGTTGTAGCAAGTCTCCTCATCATCGTCCGATGGCGCGGGTAGCGAACTTGCCGGTGTATCGACCAATAATCCATTCCCATCTTTATCATCTTTCTCTTCCTTGCTGGCAGCTGCCACCTCGCCCGCATCTGCTCCCCTTCCCTTGCAGCAGCCCAGCGGCGATGCTGGCCTAGACATCACAATACCACGCCCGCTCAACACACTCTGGATAGGTGAGAGAATGGGCGCGGATCTGCTGAGTCGAAGTGTATTTTCATCGTCCTCACTTGTGCCAGCGTCGGGCGAGAACAGCGGGCTCGGCGTGGCAGCTGAATCAGCGTTCCGTGAGGCGTCAGCGGACGTGCTTTGCATTGGTGTACACGGCGCAAACATAAGCACAGACGTCCGCGTGGTTGGTGACGAGGGCGCCCCCAGGGGAGGCGGGGAGGATGTCCGGAGAATGTCCGCAGCAGCTGCCATGACGGGTGCTGCGGCGGTTGCATTCGTATTGCTGCTCCCCAATGATGCCCGACGTGATTGGATGCCAGCCGAAGGAGGGGGAGACGATGGCGGGGGCGGGGGCGGCGCTCGCTCAATGGATATTTGTCTGTGGGACTTGCGACGGTGTGACCCCTTGCGCTCAAGTGTCTTGGCCTGTTCGCGTGCATTCTCCGCCTCTTTGCGTGCGAGTGCCTCCGCCGAAATGCGCGGCTTCATTGCGGTCGTCGTGCGTGCCCACTCGGGGATGACATATGGTTTCCTGACTTGAGGCGGCGCTGGAACTGAGCCTGAAGTAAGCACCGACGTAGCAACTTTGGCAGGTGCAGTGTGTACTGTCTCCGGAGGCGAGGGAAAGGCAGCTGCAACGAGAGCGCTTCGTGCCGCGAAGAGGTCAGCGTTCGCACGCGGTGTTTGTAACGACATGCTTGAAAACGTGACCGGGTCTGCAAGCAACAGACGCGACAAGAAGGTGAGTTTGCGTTGAGGTGGCGAGCTTTCGCAATGACGTTTCGTGCGTCCGTCCATATGCTTCGGCTACATCGCTCAACCTGCGTTTCCGGTTTGGCGTGCTTTCCGAAGCAACCGTTCCACCGTTACGTCGCCTGAATGTACTTGGATCGACATTTTCCTTCTTAGGGATGACGCTCTCGTCGTTTGAGTCTGTGGTCTTGTTGGAACAAAGTCAGAGGAAGTATCAGTGGCTGCTGAACGGCTTCGTTGAGAAGTTGGAGGAGGGCATTGATAACCTTAGCGGAGCGTGGGCTTGTCTGCTTTGATGACGATGACTCAGAGGCCTGGTTTTGATAAGGAGTAAGTAGAGTGGAAATGTGCTGAGCGCACGCCAGAGTCCAAGTGATCAAGTCTGCTGGAGGCAACCTAGACTGGGCGGGAATCTGTATTTTTGCCTTTTTCGTCATCTTGTGGTTGGAAGTCAGCGAGCGTCTGATTAGTGGATACTGAGGATGCGAGCAAAAGAACAGGGTTGGGGTTGAAACTGTAGGAGTGACGGCGCTTTCGGACTCGGACTCGGAGACAACGCAGGGGCAAAGCAAGTTTCGCTCTCTGTGCTAATTTTCCCCTGCCTGGGCCTGCCAGCGGTGCTCCCCCAAACACGGTCTTATGAGCTTTTGACATATCAGGTCACGCGGGATAATTTCAGTTCGGCCAGCGCGCGGTAGCAACTTCCCGCAACCCGGGCCTAGTAGCAACGTCTCTAGGATCCTCATTCACATCTTTTTTGAATTGTGCCCAGTATATCGCACCTAGCACTGTGGTCTCTCTCCTTCTGTTGTTTCCATTCAGAAACACGAATGCAACTGCAGCACCCGTCATGGTAGCTGCCGCGGACATTCTCCCCGCCGCCTCTTGGGGTGCCCTCGTCACCAACCACGGCGGCGTCTGTGTTTATGTTTGCGCTGTGCACACCGATGCGAAGCACGTCCGCTGACGCCTCACGGAACGCTGACTCAGCAAATCTTCTCTCGCCGATCCAAAGCGTGTTGAGCGCGCGCGGCATTTGGATATCTAGGCTAGCATCACCACTGCGTTGCTACAAGTGAAAGGGAGCAGATACGGGCGAGGTGGGAGCCACCAGCATGGACGAGAACGATGAATAGATATGGCCATGGATCATCGATCGATACACCGGCAAGCTCGCTACCCGCGCCACCAGACGATGATGAGGAGACTGGCCACGGCCGAGGTACCAGTGACGAGGAGGAGGATAGAATGGATTCACAGGGCTTATTGTCCGACACGCTGCCGCCGTTTTCCCCACTTCCACCATCGAGTCCGCTATTAAGCAGCAGCTCCGCGCTCTCAGACGCGCTCGATTTCGCAGGCGCGAGCACTTCCTCACAGCCACAGACCGCTCCCGTTACTCTGACTGCCCTTACCACTTCTGCCGTGGCGCCCGATGTCGTTGCGGAGGCGGTACAAGACGTGGACGCAAAAGATATGGATGTCCTTAGAAGCCTTCCTCGCATCCTCCTCAGAGTCCTCAGATACTTCACCGATGATGACTGCAACGGACGCCACCAGCACCATCACTACTACCACTGCTGACAGTGCGGAAGGTAGGGCCGATGGAGAGTACGAGTTTGCAACGTTGTGGGGGAAGTCGTGGTCAGCGGCGGCGGGCGTCGAGTCTGGAGCGTACCTGGTTGACCTCTTCGCGCAGGTGGATTATGATGGGACGCTGAACTTGAATGCGGAGGACATCTTACAGGAGTATATATTCGCATGTATAACATGCAAGTCGGGGGCGCATAGCAGTTTCTTTTTCTACCATGGATTGTTGACTGCTACCACTCAAAGTCAGCCATGATGCAGACCCCCTTCAGTCCACTCGTGTTGTACATATTGCAATTTTCTTTTGTCAGGCGAATCATAACGCGGAGCTTAATTTAAAATCCAGAGAACCTGCAACTGCATTTTCACATAAACCGTAGTACGGGAGTTAGAAACCTATCCTTCCCTTTCTTGTCTCCTAATCAAAGATCTTACATACAGGTAGCGACTTCAGCGAGATGGGCAAATACTACCTCAGCAACTTCCATAAATAATACAATGAATAGGTGACCGCGAGAAATCCTGAGTCAGAGAAAATCGACCATTTCAAGAGAGATAACAATCCTGAACCGACCAGCAGCACCTGGTTCTAAGTGAACCAAAATGATCTGTGAATCGGGATGGTGCAGGAAGCGGCTAGCAAGCCGACGGAGATCCTCTGCAGCTGGATGATCGGGAAGGGGGCCATAGGGCGCCCCAACACCTGGAAAGGCTGCTTGGTCGGGGTATGGAACAACATACGGAGCGGCGTAGGCGACATAGTCATTTCCTTGAGGCTCCTGCGGCGAATTGTCCAATTAGACACTCAACATCCAAATGGTAAACAAAGTTAGTCACATACGGGAACAACAAATTGTGCTTGTTCTGGGAAGCCTTGAGCAACTCCTACATTGTGATTCATAAATGGGGGTACAGGACACTGGGTAGTAAAGGGTGATTAGTGAAAATGATGTTCGAGAGCACGTATATAGAGATTACTTACACCTGGTGGGGGAGGGTGATAGTATTCCATGTCATTGTAGGCGACATCGATGTGATGCTGGTCTCGTGGACCATCTTGCATATCAATGTTCCCGACCGGTGGAATTATATCTCCCTGACGACCTT
Source organism: Lactifluus piperatus (assembly GCA_003315875.1). Classification (NCBI taxonomy): domain Eukaryota; kingdom Fungi; phylum Basidiomycota; class Agaricomycetes; order Russulales; family Russulaceae; genus Lactifluus; species Lactifluus piperatus. Next base: position 8,805 of record QFDX01002103.1, read on the forward strand.
GACCATGGACAGCAGCAGGCTGGAACCAAAGAGCAATAAGAGGGAGATGGATGAGCGAGAGCCATGAAGGGAAGGCCATTAGGTTAGATGCTGACCATATCATTTTGTTGTACATGCCCCTCAGGCTGTAGATGGAATCCGTCTTCTTGGGAGTGACTGGCTTGCGGCTGGACTTGATGAGGCATATTTTCGAAGGAGTTTTACTGAGCAGAGGGAAGGGAGATTAATGCTAAGTTTCTGCTTGTCTACTGTAGGACTTGGCTTGATATTAGGCTGTGAGGGGTAGGGGGTGACTTGATAACTAAGTCTAAGTTGAAGTCGCAGGGTGAGGAGGCGTCAGTTGTGGACGACATCGGAGGAAGTCTGATATCTTTTATAGGCGAATGGCCCTCTGGTGAAAAAGTGGAGGCTACGGATTACTGGGGAAGAGACATGGACGTCATAGACGTTGGACAGTACATTTGTGGGTTGAAAGTAGGGAGGTTGCAGCGTGTGAGCCACGAACCCTAACTTACATGAGGCTATTCACCCCACGTTGTTTTAATCATCCTATATCATTTCCATTTCTCGGCTCTTTTTTTCTCATCCCTCCCGATCAGACTGGCGAGGTTTTCACCTCACCCCCTTATCCACTTATATGCGCGGCGATGCACCCCTGAGGACTCTATCATTTACCCCTTCAGAGCTTGACCCCGCCAAAACAGTTCTGAGCGCTACGCCAGCACTATTATTCTTCACCATCACGTCAATCCGCCAGATAAACACTAACATTTGTAGACCTCCACCTTACGTGACGCAGAACGGCAATAAATGCTTATCTTGTAATGCGCGTGTTCCCCTCCTGGAGCAGGCCCTCGAACCAGTGAGCAACCGCTGCTTGAGACGGATCTGCTCACGCGCTGCAACCGCATGCCTTACCCCCATCGCCTTTGTTTCTAAACGCTACAGTACTGTATCTTCTCTGCCAGAGGAAGTGACAACCAACACTACCCACCTCTTAACTTACCCGAATATATTGAGGAACCAACACTATCATAACAACACGATTCTGTCTGTATTTGTAATTGTAATTTCCAAGGATCCGAAGACGGGCACTTCAACTAGACAAATGTACTGTCCAAGAACATGTGACGTCCATGACGCCCATGCCTCTTTTCCACTAAGTCCGTAGCCTTCACTTTTTCACTAGAGCTGGCCCTTGCCATATGAAAGAGATCAGACCTCCGATGTCATCCACAACTCACGCCTCCCTCATACCCTGCGACTTCAACTTAGACTTAGTTATCAGGTCACCCCCTCTTCTCAGTAAAACTCCTTCGAACATACGCCTCATCAAGTCCAGCCGCGAGCCAGTCACTCCCAAGAAGACGGGTTCCATCTACTGGGGCACGTACAACAAAATGATATGGTCAGCATCTAACCTAATGGCCTTTTCTTCATGGCCCTCGCTCATCTCCGTCTTATTGCTACTTGGTTAAGCCTGCTGCTGTCCATGGCCAAGATCGTCAGGGAGATATAATTCCACCGGTCGGGAACATTGCTATGCAAGGTGGTTCAGAAGACCACCATCACATTGACGTCGCCTACAATGATATGGAATACTATCACCCTCCCCCGCCAGGTGTAAGTAATCTCTATATACGTGCTCTCGAACATCACTAATCACCCTTTATTATCCAGTGTTCTGTACCCCCATATATGAATCACAATGTAGGAGTTGCTCAAAGCTTCCCAGCACAAGCACAATTTGTTGTTCCCGTATGTGACTAACTTTGTTTACCATTTGGATGTTGGATGTCTAACTGGACAATTCGCCGCAGGAGCGTCAAGGGAATGACTATCTCGGCTACGCCGCTCCGCATGTTGCTCCAGACCGCGACCAAGCAGCCTTTCCAGATGTTGGAGTGCCCTATGGCCCCCCTCCTGACCATCCAGCTGTAGAGCAACTCAGACGGCTTGCGAGCAGCTTCCTGCATCACCCTGACTCACAGATCATTTTGGTTCACATAGAACCGGGTGCGGCTGGTTGGTTCAGGGTTGTTATCTCTCTTGAAATGGTTGGTTTTCTCTGACGCAGTATTTCTCGCCATCACCTGTTCCGTGTATCGTGTTTGCCCATTCGCACTGAAGTCGCTACCTGTATGTAAGATTTCTTGTTAGGAGACAAGAAGGGAAAGGATAGGCTTCTAATCCGTGTAGTACGCTTCATGTGAAAAATGCAAAGTTGCGACTGGGTTTTAAGTTAAGCACCACGTCTGCATCATGACTGACTTTGAGTAGTAGTGGTAGTCAACAATCCATGATAGAAAAAGAAACTGCTATGCGCCCCCGACTTGCATGTTATACATGCGAATATATCCTCCTGTAAGATGTCCTCCGCATTCAAGTTCAGCGTCCCATCATAACCCGCCTCCGCGAAGGTCATCCAGGTACGCTCCAGACTCGACGTCCGCCGCCGCCGACCACGACTTCCCTCACAACGTTGCAAATTCGTCCTCTCCATCGGCCCTACCTTCCGCACTGTCAGCAGTGGTAGTGGTGCTGGTGCTGGTGGCGTCCGTTGCAGTCGTCATCGGTGAAGTATCTGAGGACTCAGAGGAGGAGTAAGGCTTCTAGGGACGTCCAGAAAACCACCATATCCTTCGCGTCCAGTCTTTTACCGCCTCCGCAACGTCATCGGGCGCCACGGCAGAAGTGGTAAGGACAGTTAGTCTGTGGCTGTGGGGAAGTGCTTGCGCCAGCGAAATCGAGCGCGTCTGAGAGCGCGGAGCTGCTGCCAATAGCGGACTCGATGTTGGAAGTGGCGAAGACGGCGGCAGCGTGTCGGACTATAAGCCTTGCCAATACATTCTATCCTCCTCCTCGTCATTAGTACCTCGGCCGTGGCCAGTCTCCTCATCATCGTACGATGGCGCGGGTAGCAAGCTTGCCGATGTATCGACCGATAATCGATAATCCCTGGCCATATCTATTCATCTTTCTCGTCCTTGCCGGTAGGCTGTAGCTTCCACCTCGCCCGCTTCTGCTCCCTTTCACTTGCAGCAACGCAGCGGTGATGCTAGCCAAGATGTCCCAATGCCGCTCCCACTCAACACGCTTTGGATCGGTGAGAGAACCAGCGCAGATTTGTTGAGTCAAAGTGTATTCTCTTCGTCCTCATCCGTGTCAGCGTTGCGAGACCAGCGAGCTCTTTGTATTATTACAATATCCTTCATAAATGTCAAGACCACTTACAGTAAATTTTAGCGTCTGTAAACTCAATTACCTTCCCTTGAATATTATTTTCCTCTCTCTCTTTTTTTTCTCTTCGTCGTTTGTTCTCTGTTCCCCGAGTTTCTCGGTGCCTTTTTCCCTTTCCTAATTTGGCACTTTCCCCCCGCTTTCCCCGTTTTTTCCACACGAACCCTAACTTACATGAGGCTGTTCACCCCACGTTGTTTTAATCATCCTATACCTTTTCCATTTCTCGGCTCTTTTTTTCTCATCCCTCCCGATCAGACTGGCGAGGTTTTGATCACACCCCCTTATCCACTTATATGCACCCGGCATTTCCCTGA
>QFDX01002108.1:0-12386 GCA_003315875.1 Lactifluus piperatus
CCAGACGAAGATGCTGGACCTCCCAATACACGTGGATAGTGCCGCGCTCCGGCGGCTGCGCGAACGAAATGATGCCCGAAGAACTGCCTTGCGCATGAAACCCGATATCTCTGGTCTTCATCGCACGATACTGTCCTGGACCTATGATCATAGTGGTCCTGACCCCCCATCGAATGATTTCAAAGCTCCGCTCATTCGTGTACCCGACCGTTTCTCAGATTATACCCATTACCAACGTATTTTCGAACCTTTACTATTGCTGGAATGCTGGGCTCAAATTCTCCAATCGAAAGAGGATCTGGCGGAGCTATTTGAAACCAAGATCATTTCACGCCGGTTTGTCGACGACTTCATAGATTTCGACTTGGCTATCGTCGAACCTCTTAGGAAGGGGTGGTCACTTAGTGACACCGAGATAGTTCTCTTGCGCCATCCTGGAGGGAAGCACTCGATAATGGGAAAGGTTTTGAATTTCAAGCCTAATCCATTGGCGCAGCAACATGTTAACCATGGTGCTACTGCGAATCTTCAGCACGCAGTTCAAGTATCCGTACGATGCCACTTTGGGAATAGAGGAGATCCTGGTCTGCAGATCGGTTCCACCTGGCAGATTGGAAAAGTGTTCAGGTAACGGACTGGGCTCACTCTCCTCGGGCACACGTGCTAATTTAATCTCAGCTTGAGCACATTACACCGGGAATACGCTGCATTAATGGCGATGCCTCATTACGACTGCACTGACTTCATTTTAAAGCCTCAATTGCCGAAGCCAGTACGTGTTGACCAGAAGGAAGTCCAACTCACCATGACGAAATATCACGTAAATGAGCCGCAGGCGCGGGCGATCATAAGTGCCATGCGGACCGACGGCTTTTCCCTGATTCAAGGGTAAGTTTTGGGTGTATCGTCCTCAATGCCCTAACCGACAGACATCACAATAGACCCCCTGGGACTGGAAAGACGTCGACTATTTGTGGATTAGTGCAGGCATTTCTGTCTAGTCGACCACAAGTTATTTCCTCAAATGGCGCACGATCAACAGACAGGACTGCGGCGAAGAAAATTCTCCTCTGTGCGCCTAGCAATGCCGCAATCGACGAGATTGCGAATCGGCTCAAGGAAGGCGTTTCCGGATCTGGAAGACGAGGTGTGATTCCAAAGGTTGTTCGGGTCGGGACGGACAAAGCCATAAATGTCAGCGTGAAGGACATCTCCTTAGACAACCTTGTCGAACAGAAGTTGGATTCAACTCAAAATGGACTCGGCGGCTCCAAAGATTCGGCAAGCGAGATTGCACTATTACGTTCTGAGCTTGAGACGGTTCGGCAGTTGCGCCAGCAAAAGCAGACTGAATTGGCGGAGATCCACGACAACGTGGTTAAAAGTACTGCTCTAGAAGAAGACATAAAAAAGCTTAACTATCGCCGGGTCACGATCATTCAAAAGCTGGACAAACTCCGAGATCAACAGAAGTCTAACAACCGCACGTTGGATGCCGTTCGCCGCAAGTTCCGAATGACCGTCCTTGCGGAGGCCGACGTAATATGCTCCACGTTGTCCGGTTCAGGTCATGACATCCTAGAGGCGCTCGAGTTCGACATGATCATCATAGACGAGGCAGCACAGGCCATCGAGTTAAGTTCTCTGATACCCCTCAAGTATTGTGTGACACGTTGTGTCATGGTTGGAGGTGTGGTCGTCTCTCGCCGTTTTGAGCTACTTTTAAATGTTGTTTGTTCTGTAGACCCTCAACAACTCCCGCCGACCGTCATTTCGCAAGAGGTCACCTATTTTTTCCAAGTTTGAGATTTCTCTGTTGACCACCTTGTATAGGCGACCAAGTATCTTTACAACCAATCGCTCTTCGTACGTCTGCAGAAGCTCGACCCGGATGCTGTCCACCTGTTAAGGTTTGCTCTTTTCCTTGACATAACATCACAAGGCATTCCGTTGATATAATAATCGATATTAGCATTCAATATCGAATGCACCCTGATATCAGCCAACTACCGAGTCGCCTTTTCTACAGAGGGTTGCTCGAAGATGGCCCGGGAATGGCTGAAAAAACAGCCCGTCCTTGGCATACAAGCAACATGTTTGGGCAGTATAGATTCTTCAATATTCTGCGCGGACAAGAGACTCAGGGGGGGTCTCACTCTCTCATGAACAAGGCCGAGGTTCAGGTCGCCGTTTCCCTATACGCTCGGCTGCTCAAGGAGTTTAGTTCTGTGGACTTCAATTTCCGCGTCGGTGTCGTCTCCATGTATCGTGCTCAGATCCTAGAGCTGCGCCGAGCATTCGAGTCACGGTTTGGAACCGATGTCACTAACCAGGTCGACTTCAACACTGTGGACGGTTTTCAGGGACAAGAAAAGGACATTATTATTCTGTCGTGCGTCCGCGCCGGTCCTGGCCTACAAAACGTGGGCTTTTTATCTGGTACGTCTAGAGCCTTGTCGGGCCTAAGCGAAACTTAGCCTTTGTAGACGTCCGGCGAATGAATGTTGCGTTGACCCGTGCACGCGCCTCGTTGTTCGTTCTGGGACACTGCCCTACCCTTGAACGTAGCGACAGAACATGGAAAGATATCATATCCGATGCACGTGAGCGTGCTTGTCTAATTGAGGTGAGAAGAACATTTGAAGCTCGCAATTATACATGGAAACCCACTGATTCGCCTCTCCAGGCTGATGTGAGCTTCTTCACTAGTCCGATATCAAAGGCTCCTCCTCCAAAGCCAACTTCCAAGCCTCCGAAGAAGCCGGCTATCGACTCTCATGCTGTCCCGGATACACTTGTTCCCGCACGCAGCATTGGCTCACAGGTTTCGGCATCCGCACAGAGTCCTCTCACCTCTTCTTCGAAACTCGCCTCTACTCCTCTACCACCTGGGCTTGTCTCTGTGCGCAAGCCTTCATTTCCCCAGCCTCCTGCTACACCATCCTTGGATGCACCCCTAGACTCTTCCGAATCAAGAGTTGCGCCATCATCACTACCTGATGTCAAATCTGGCCAGACTTTGACCGCAACAAGCGACACCACTGCTGGAAGCAGTCTGAAGCCCAAGCAAAACCCTCGACCTGCCCAGCCCATTAAACGACCAAAACAAGCTCCTAGTATTTTTATTCCTAAGAAGGTGCGGCCCAATCGTACCCTCTTCACCGCGCCTTATACTTAGATATTTTCTCTAGCGTCCCGCAAATGGCAACAGGGCCGGAGAGCCTCCCAACAAAAAGCGTGCATAGCGCACATCCATGGCACGGGTAGTCATCGCTTTGTCTTAATTGAAGAAGTTCGCAATCGTATTTATTATGGATCTATTCCTCCATTCCCAGGTCTCACGTTGCGAGAGGGGGCAGAGGTTCTCTCTGATAGACATGTACTACCACCCCAGATTGGTTCATGCATCCATGTACTACAATTATACAAGTAATTTATCGTTGGATGTCTGCTTTAACCGCCGGCAGCTCCCATCCATCCGGACCAAATTTTGGCGTCACCATCATGTTTCCCTCTCTGTTCTTGAACGGTTTCGAGAACGTACACAAATTTTTGCCCAGGGAGGGTAACCAAGCAGGGTTGATGAGAGTCAAACCTCCTCGAAAAGTCAATGGAAGTCACACTTGCACAACAACATATCTGACCTTTAAGCCAGACTTGACTCGTCCGCACGACTTCGTGGTATACCACGTAGTCGGGTGGTGAGGTTGTTGAGAGAACAGATGACGGGTGTATGTATACGTCTTCGGATATACCCAAAGCACGATAGGGAACGCCCTTTGCTGTTGTACGCTGTACACCAGTTGCACTGTTTTTGTCGACCAACTCTTTGCGTACGGCGACTTGGTCAATGAAACAAGACGTGATGTGTTGGCGGAGCACCTTGAGCTACAGAAAGTTGGAACGGTGTGTGGGTCAAAGTAGTCATACTCCATGACATTCTTTTTTTGTTTTTTACCTGAAGGTCCTGTGGTGGGGGGAGTTTCGGTGTGAATCCGGCGTCAACATCAGGAAAACTGGCGTGGACGATAGTACTGATTTGCGCCCTTAGTTTGTGTATCTCCTCCATAGCCTGTGGGTCCATCAGCAAAGGGAGACAAAATTGTGGGGTCCATAGGTATACCTTGGGCCTCACAAAATGCTCCGCACAAAAGGACTGGCCTCCCCCAGCGTACTCATAAGCCCCAACCACAGAGAGAATCCTGAACAAATCGCTCATCGATTTGCCAAGTGATGCATGATACTGGGCCACAAGCTGAGTTTGATATCGGAAGAATTCGTGCGATCAAGTACCTGTTGCGACTGAAAATATGCTCGCCGCCGGAGCCTCGACATCTCCTTTACCCGCACCTTCTCATTACTAATGTGACTTATCTCTTCTCCACTTCCCGATGAATCATCAACGCCCAGCGCCTCTTCACGCAGGAATGGGTCGCCTACTGACATGGCAGAAACTATTGCGATAGCATAAGGTAAACAGCCGTGCCGACGACTGCCTACTAGCATCTTTGAGAAGCGAGGAGATAAAGGGAACAGGGACATCGTTCGCCCCAGGTCAGTCACCGTACCCCCTACAGCACCGAATGGTGTTGTGCTGAGGGGTGGGTCTAAGGCCCCAAGATACGTCAGGATCCTTTCAGCTTGTTTGAGTGATTGGCGGTCAGGCGGTGTGGGGAACGGGAAGTTAGTCACGGTGTCGATGTGCATGCATTTCATTTGCAAGACCACGCCCTCTATAGGCACGCGAAGAATTTCCGGCTGAGAGAACTGCTCGAAATAGTTCTCGAAAACCGCAGAAGAATAAAGTCTGTAACAGTGTCCTGGCCCCGTTCGACCGGCGCGACCAGCTCGCTGTGCAGCTGAAGCTTTAGATAACCAGCTGACTTGGAACGATTGAATCCCATTGGCAAGATTGTACCTGCGCTATGGGGCTCGTGAGATGGAGACTGAACTTTGACGTTCAAAAAAAGCCTTACTTCTTTGGCCCTCCCACAATCGATGACATACCGGATGCCAGGTATCGTTAGCGATGTCTCGGCCACATTGGTTGCGACTACGACAAGGCGTGAACCTGCGGGTGGTGGCTCAAATACCTTCATCTGTTTTTCGGTGGGAAGCAGAGAATATAGTGGGATGACATGCATCGGAACTAACAGCCAGATCTTAGCTTTGTCTCACAATGAGAACAAATCGCTCACCATCGGACTCTTCAGCGTCGATACCCAAAGCCTCGTCTTCCCCTTCATCCTCAGTATCTAACGCGTCCATGTCTGCGTCCTCTGCCTCACCCGGCTGGCCGTCCACGTCGGGGGCAAGGCCATCTTCGCGCACGTTCCCAAGGTCCATTTCCTCAGCCTCAACGTCAACTAACGTACATATTAGCTCATTTGGTTAGTTCCGTCAGCTATATGCCTCGGACCTTGCGCAGGCTTGACATTGATCGGATCCTCGTCATCTCTGAAAAAGCGTTGGGCGTCAAGCCCACCTCGTGCGCCTTTTCGGCGTTTCTTTCGCTCTTGGATGCTTTCGACACCGTATCTGGTTTCCAATCTTTTGCAGACGCCCGCTATCTCGTTTTGGCCGGTGAGGAATATGAGAATGCCGCCGGGAGGCAGTCGTGCGTGAATTTTGGAGGCCTTACGAATGGCTTCGCTCACATAATCGGGCGAGGTTCGACGATTAAAGTGAACCGTCACTGAGTACTGGCGCGCTGGAATCTTGATGACAGGTGGTGGGGTGGAAAATAGGGTGGTGTTCTCAACAAAGTCGCTGATCCGAAGGGTGGCAGACATTATGACCAACCGAAGCGGCTGTGGAGGCCGTTAACTGACTGTCGCATGTGGTGCGGATAACACGAACCTTGATTGAGTCCTTTCCTTCTCTCCACATGCTTTCACGCAACTTTACGACTCGACTCAAGACGCCGATCAAGATGTCCGTATTCAGGCTCCGTTCGTGTGCTTCGTCAATAATGACGACCGAATACTTGGAAAGTAAGAAGTCCGACGCTAGCTCGCGTAGCAAGACACCATCTGTCATGAACTTGATTGACGTTGAGGGTGATACAGTAGCATCGTAACGAATCTGATAAGAGACACGCGATGACCCTAGCGAAAGCTCATGGGCCACGCGTGATGCCATAGACATGGCGGCAACTCGACGTGGTTGTGTGATGCCAATCATACCCGGATTATCTGCAGCGTAATATGAGGGTGGTCTACCAATCAATCTAATTTATAGCGTACCACTTTCAGGCGACCCAAAACCCGCTTCGAATAGAAACTGAGGGACCTGCGTCGTCTTGCCGCTCCCTGTCTCACCACAAATGACGACGACCGCGTTCAATAGTATCGCTTCCATTATCGGCTGTTCCTCTGTAACGATGGGTAAGAGAAGCCTTGCATCGCCCACTTCGGGAGAGCGTGTCACAACAACTGGTTTCCTCATGGTCTCTGTCGACTTCCCAAGGCTCTTGAGATGCTCCGCGAAAGATGTCGATGGAAGTGTGATATCCTCGCCCAATGGCCCCCGCATCTCTGTCGATGCTGGGGGATTGATCTTCCTCTTTTTGACCGGCGGGGAGAGTTTTCGTCCAGTATCCTCCTCAGGAAGGTGAAAATTCAGGGAGGACTCTTCTTGTATGGGAGCAACGTAATCCTTGACTGCACTCAGTTGATTCACGGCCCACTGTTTAAATCCCCCACTCTTTCGAGGAAGGGTGGGCGAGTCAGTACCAGCCCTTTGGGAAGATTCATCCTCGGAAACACCGGACTCTGCCTCAGAGGCGCTATCTCCTTCAAGCTGATCACTCCCGTGGCTGTCAGTAGCTTCCCCCTCAGCCTCCGAATTGTCGTTTGCAGAATCCGAGCTGTCGAACGAAGATTCGGAATCACCATCTGCAGTGACCGGCAATGTGGTAGGTGGGGCACGTTTCCACCTCCGCAAGATGGTCTTAGAAAACAACCAGAATGAGAAATATGGCCAAAAGGTGAAAGATACAGTGCATACCCTAGCTCCCTTCTCTTTCTTCTTCATGATTCTGGGCATTATTGTCGACCCGTCTGCATTGCGTTGTAGCGCACTCCCCACGGCAGCGGAAGCCGACGCATCCCGTTTGTTCATCGCGATTGGTGTTGGATCCACAATGACGACTGGGCCTTGAGGAGATGTACCTACGCCATCATCCACTGCATCCCCCTCCTCCAAGTCGGTGTGAACCGAATGAGTACGGGGGTTATTGAGAAAATCTCCTTCGTCGTCGTCACTGTCGTCGCTCTTAGCAACGTCGGCAAAACAAGCATCTTTTCTCTGACGCGATTGCACAGCGCGTCGAACTTCCTTATCCTCGATCTTGTACAACCTGTCTTGCGCAGTAGAGGTTTTCCCGGCGCCCAGTGTGGACGAGGATTGCAGTCGAAGTGTGTTTGGCAGCTCAGCCTGACTCTTGCTTCAGAGAGCAAAGGGCAATGATGAGTCAAGGACGAGTAATGGACAATGGACGAAAAGAACTTTTGTCCACTCTACTCACGCAAGTTTTTCAAACAGCCCGACGCGCTCTTCTTTCTTCAGTTTTTTCTCCTGAACGTAATGGATTGATTTGTCTGCGTGTAAATAGAAATAAGGGCACGAAAAAAGTTGCGCACAATGTATTTATCCAGTCGCTTCCTCTTCTTGCTAGACGCCTTTGACTGAGATTGTGCGAGTAACTTTACATTCGAGTAAGTAATCGACGAGCGAAGAAGCATGGGTCTGTTATTATAAACGCGAATTGCTCACCTCCTTCTTTAGCTGTTCTCTGCGGTCTACCTCCTTCTCTTCAGCGGTTTTGCGCTGTATGACTTCCGAGTTGGGATCTGTGTCTGGCTGTTTCTTGGGGTGATGTTTCCTTTTCTTGTGAGAAGAGCCACCTGTGCTACCCCGACGCGCCTTTGCATTGAATCTTTCTGGCCTGATCATAGTGGCGGGGAGCTGTGCGGAACGGCGAGAGTGGGCACGCGCCAAGGATGAAAAGTGAAAAGATAAGATAAGATTTGATATATTTGATAGTTTACATGTCAGCCGGTTCTCGAGGTACGCCACTCGAGTGACCGTATATAGCGAATGAAGTATATACATCAACTAACTCTATAAAGGGGATGGTCTAATAGGTTGGTAGCAGTCCGGGAAAGACGGATTGTCGAGCTGGCTTGATGTTGCGACAAACGCATCATAATTATTGATTTTAGGATTCAAGTTGTCATCGAAGTACTGAAGACCAATCCTTCCGGAGAGCTTTTTCACGCCTCATATATCAATAGTCGTCTGTCTCTATTGTCCAACGCTATGTACTATACACGCGTAGAGAGAACAACGGGACGTAAAGTTTGGGAGCTCGGAGTGGGTGAGGCGAATATGCTCTCTGTAGTGATGCCTCACTACAGATCTTGTCTTCGATGATTGGAATAAACTGGTTTGTCTTGATGGCGGGCAAGTGAGAGCTCGTGGGTGTCTGGCCAGTCTAAATTGCTCTTTCGGGTCGTCATTGGGTGCAAATGCATAAGAAGCATACCAGCTTGATTTCGACCATCGAGCTATGCGGTTTCTGGGCCGGATGTAGGGAGATTCCCCATGACTATCCCGAGAAGCAGTCATAGTGATGTCAGTCTAGTCACGAGAAACTATGGGGAACCACCTAACATCTGGGAAGGAGGTGTGATGGCCGTATGATAAATGAGCTGCCGCCACTATCGGCGAGGTCTCATATAGAAAGGTATTCTCGCCCTGCCCACGATCGTATAGAAATGTCGGCAGGCGGTTGTGTGAAGAAACACGATGAAATAGTCGCCAAATAGTTGCGCTTCTGCCCGCTTGCCATAGCATCCAGGTTACCATATAACGGATATCGGTTCGACAAAGCCAACAAAGCGAGGTGATGTTATTAAAAAAACAGCGGTGAGAATGATGCTATAAAGGAAAGCAGATGTAGTGGATGCTGTTGTGAGCTCAGCGAGTTGAGTTCTACTTGAGCAGTCGCTACGAGACAATTGCGGGAGATTTTCCCGAGACAATGGCTTAGGTTCAAGATGTCATTTGTGAAGCCATCAAACTCGACAAAAGCGGGAGGATCAATGATGGAGGATGGCATTATAAATACCGTGCTCTGACCAATCCGTTCTAGCCACTTTTAAGATTGAGAAGCCCAACCTGCTCACAAAAAAGCGATTAGCGTAATAAAAAAAAATAGCTCGGGTGCCCGGCGGATTTCGTTATGTGGACCGTTGTGTGGACCCAAAGAATGGTAGGTAGGGCCGCAAATACGGTAAGAGAGTACTGTGTGGAAGTGAGGAATACAAGTCATAGTTCATAGTAACTGACCTCCTATCAAAAGAAAGGGATAGAGTGGAATGAAGGGCAGACCTGAAGGCTGCTTCCTCGTTGGACGGTTTCAAGTTTCGAGGGTGTTATCAATAGCATAACCTACGCATCCAGAGTAGCGGATATACGTGTCCGCCACCCCGTCACTACCGCCGCCGACATGCTGTAAGAATCCATCTGCGTTAAGTTGCACCGAGGTAATATCGGCAATCCAGTCACCGAGAGTGTAGGAAAGTTGTTAAAGCATGAACACATATCTAGGAACCCTGATTCAGATGATAACCGAGGTTAAAAGTTTTGACGGAGATAAATAGGGGCCAAATGTCGGCAGCTGAAATGATAAGCCTGGAAGTAATGCGGACAGAAGGATAGAAGATTTGGGTATACCCAACCACGGCGCGGGAGGTTCGAAATAAGCAAGAATAATTTGAGAGGGTTCTGCTATAGGAGGAAGAGCGAGCGAGCGAGCGAGGATATCAATGGGTCAAGTGTACGCGTGATACACGATCATGTGGTTGTAAGTGAGCTATCACGTGACATCATCTCGAACGCTGGGACGACCCAAGCGTAGCCTGTCTTGTACAACTTAAATTTCTCGATGTACTCTCAAAAAACTTCGCATCTTGCGGAGAAGAGATGTCCTGGTTCTCTTTGTTTACTACACCCTGCATCGTCCCCAGGACCTCGCCATACCACCCGAGTCCCAAATAACCCACTCGAACATCCCTCCCCGTCTAAGCGACTACGTCATGCTAGCACCCCCTCATCGAGTTCTTCTCTCCCTTCGACGTCTTCACGGGATTGCACTCGACCCCCAGATCGCCCACTCGAACATCCCTCCCCGTCTAAGCGATCACGTCATGCTAGCTCCCCCTCATCGAGTTCTTCTATCCCTTCGACGTCTTCACGGGATCACACTCGACCCCCAGATCACCCACTTGAACGTCCCTCCCCGTCTAAGCGATCATGTCATGCTAGCACCCCCTCATCGAGTTCTTCTCTCCCTTCGACGCCTTCACGGGATCGCAATAGGGTGGACTTTCATCAGGCTCGCATCGAAAGCACCATGCGCCTGAAATACGCATGGTCACAGCTCGCACAACGCTACGCCCGTCCCCTCGACGAAGATGACATTATTGATCTGCGAGAAGTGAAGATTCTGGCAGACCGAGGTGTTGTACGTAGTTTAAATGCACAGGTCAACTTTGGCAACATCTCGCTCCTGGAAGAGTTTGGCAATGATGCAAGCAGTGAGGCCGGTGGGGCACATAGTGAAGACGAAGACGATTTCGACGAGATTGACGCATTCTCGCATTCACCACGCGTCCAGAACAGGCTAGAGGCGCAACTGAGACGTGTCAAGCCATTACATGACGCTGATTCCGAGGACGAGGATGACCTCAGAGAGTTTCTGGAGGCGGAGAAGCGGACACGAGAAGAGTTCGGTCCTGTCGATGAAGATTTTAGCGAGGCTCTTGTCCAGCTACAAGAAGAAGATGCGGACGAGGATGGCGATCTGGCAGAGGAAGTAATAGAGATTCTGGGTTCAAGTGACGAAGAATGTGAAGACCAGGACCTCTCACGGACATTTACGGAGAATACAGGCGTGGACTGCGACTCTGAAGATGAAGACGAAGATGAAGATGAATTAGGTGGCTGGGAACACGACGAGTCCAATGCAATCTACGAGGTTGTCAGGACTCCCGTCCCTGAGGTCATCGAGATATTTGATACACCACCATCCTCGCCCCCAACCTCGCCCCCATCCTCACCATTTACGATGAGCGACACCTTCTCCTTCTCTAGAAGTTCATCTGTACGAGCTGACAGCACTTGAAGTGCTTCCGTGATCAGGGCTTGACTCTGACTTGTATCATTTATCGGAACCAATACCCACCTATTCATTCCCATGCTTCACTTCAGCGACGGCAGATACGGTTGAATTGACATGTTAGGCCGCACACTACGCGTACGCCACTGCCGGGCATCCGAGATTTCGGTGTAGGCATAAGCGCCATTCTGGAAGCGCTTGACGATGATCTCAAGATCGAGCACCACGGGCCACTGGAGTTCACTCCCTCCGTTATGGCAGGGTAAAAGAACAAAGTCGCATTTTATGAGTGTATGCTTACGTATCAACGATAGATACATTAGGGACTGGGGGATTATTATAAAATTATTCGCTAAAGTAGATGTATGCGTTATGAGGATAGGCAGCCCTATGCCCACACCCTAGAGGAATGATAGATGATAGAGATTTGTAAGGGACACACAACACCAAACATGGATTGGAATCACGCTCAGTCTCAGCTCACCGCACCGAAAGTACCTGAGCTGAGCCGAGTCTTAGTTGCAGCGCCGCCGCTAGTTTGTTAACCTCACCAATTTGCCCCGCCACCACCCCACGCACACGACCACATAGCCCTCTACCCCACTTCTTTCCCCTCCACTCATCTTTCTCCATTCCCCCCCAACTCTCCCCTTTTACCCGCGTAACTTCCTCCTTTCTTCAATTTTCATGGTAGGATTATCTCCGATTTCTTGATATCGTCAGTCGTTGACCCTATCTCTACCCTCTAGGGCCAAATTTTATCTTACCCTGGTCAGCCCTCATATACTCATCCCTCTTAAATGCTCCTTTACTTACCCGGACCACATCCTTTTATCCCCACAGCGACCGAGAAACATACCGAGACCGGCAAGAATGCCCGTTTCGCTTATGGTCTCTCTGAGATGCAGGGTTGGCGATTAAGTGAGTCTCCAATTCGTGCTCTCCTTAGCAGACCTGTCGTGCTGTAACCCACCCTTCCCTGTTCTGTCATATTTCCTATTTTTTCTTTCCTCGGGGAAAATTTCCTCTTTGTCCGACTCGATCACGTCGCTCCCTGATCTCCTAATCCTGTTTTCCCCCACAGGTATGGAAGATGCGCACGCAGTTTCGTTAAACCTCGATGAATCCCAAGGGGCCGTAGACCCTAATGCTTTCTTCGCCGTTTACGACGGTCATGGAGGTACGCCCCACTCATTGTATC